>QNTS01003089.1:70113-83923 GCA_003317085.1 Hucho hucho | reverse complement strand
TATGAGGGACTGGAAATGATGCAGACAATTATATTGATAGATCCCACAATCTATCTGCAATATTAAAGCTGATCTACCACTTAAATAAAAAATAAAAAAATAAAAAAATACAATACGAAATTAAACCTTAAAATGTAAATTCTGATCATGTACACTTAGTGATTTCCAGGGAGATGAGACAGACAAGAACTGTTTTTCCAGCAGTCTCGCCCTCCAGAAGTTACAATCCTAACCTTCCCCCGCTGGTGTTACAGACATAGCCTTCCCCCCACTGTTTCACTACAGGGCCTTCTGGAACCATCAGGGGGCCAATGAGCAGAGAGAAAGGAGGGTTCCAACCAGTTCAGGGAGTTATAATGATCCTAGATCTCGGTAGTGGTTCACAGGAGATCATTAACAGTTGAAGTCGGAAGTTTACATACACTTAGGTTGGAGTCATTAAAACTCGTTTTTCTACAACTCCACAAAATTTTTGTAAACAAACTATAGTTTTGGCAAGTCGGTTAGGACATGTACTTTGTGCATGACACAAGTCATTTTTCCAACAATTGTTTACAGAAAGATTATTTCACTTATAATTCACTGTATCACAATTCCAGTAGGTCAGAAGTTTACATACACTAAGTTGACTGTGCCTTTAAACAGCTTGGAAAATTCCAGAAAATTATGTCATGGCTTTAGGAGCTTCTGATAGGCTAATTGACATCATTTGAGTCAATTGGAGGTGTACCTGTGGATGTATTTCAAGGCCAACCTTGAACCAAACTCAGTGCCTCTTTGCTTGACATCATGGGGAAATCAGTCTGGTTCATCCTTGGGAGCAATTCCCAAACGCCTGAAAGTACCATGTTCATCTGTACAAACAATAGTACGCAAGTATAAACACCATGGGACCACGCAGCCGTCATACCGCTAAGGAAGAATACGCGTTCTGTCTCCTAGAGATGAATGTACCTTGGTGCAAAAAGTGCAAATGAATCCCAGAACAACAGCAAAGGACCTTGTGAAGATGCTGAAGGAAACAGGTACAAAAGTATCTATATCCACAGTAAAACGAGTCCTATATCGGCATTACCTGAAAGGCCACTCAGCAAGGAAGAAGCCACTGCTCCAAAACCGCCATAAAAAAAGCCAGACTACGGTTTGCAACTGCACATGGGGACAAAGATCGTACTTTTTGGAGAAATGTTCTCTGGTCTGATGAAACAAAAATAGGCCATAATGACTATCGTTATGTTGGAGGAAAAAGGGGGATGCTTGCAAGCCGAAGAAAAACCATCCCAACCGTGAATCACGGGGGTGGCAGCATCATATTGTGGGGGTGCTTTGCTGCAGGAGGGACTGGTGCACTTCACAAAATAGATGGCATCATGAGGAAAGAAAATGATGTGGATATATTGAAGCAACATCTCAAAACATCAGTCAGGAAGTTAAAGCTTGGTCACAAATGGGTCTTCCAAATGGACAATGACCCCAAGCATACTTCCAAAGTTGTGGCAAAATGGCTTAAGGACAACAAAGTCAAGGTATTTGAGTGGCCAACCCAAAGCCCTGACCTCAATCCTATAGAAAATGTGTGGGCATAACTGAAAACACGTGTGCGAGCAAGGAGGCCTACAAACCTGACTCAGTTACATCAGCTCTGTCAGGAGGAATGGGCCAAAATTCACCCAACTTATTGTGGGAAGCTTGTGGAAGGCTACCCGAAAAGCTTGACCCATTTTAAACAATTTAAAGGCAATGCTACCAAATACTAATTGAGTGTATGTAAACTTCTGACCCACTGGGAATGTGATGAAAGAAATAAAAGCTGAAAGAAATAATTTTCTCTACTATTATTCTGACATTTTACATTCTTAAAATAAAGTGCTGATCCTAACTTTTTTTTACTAGGATTAAATGTCAGGAATTGTGAAAAACTGATTTGAAATGTATTTGGCTAAGGTGTATGTAAACTTCCGACTTCAACTGTAATGTCCTTAACAACCAACTGGTGAATATTTGGAGTTGTGTGTTTGTGTGTGTGTATGTGTGCGAGTGCATTTGCGTGTCTTAGCTCCTAAACAAATGTGTGCACAAAATGTGAGAAGAATAAGCTTTCTGTGCATATGCTAAATTTCTGGGATATTTTATTTCAGCTCATGAAATATGGGACCAACACTTTATATGTTGCTTTTTTATTTTTGTTCAGTATAATTAGTGTTCCTATTTCCTGCTATAAAGAGCTGCTGGCCCAGATTACAAGTGCCATTCTCCTTTAAAGGCTTCGCTCTGTTCTTGACCTGAACCTTCTACACACAAACCTTAGATAGCATCACCACACAAAGCGAGAGAGAGAGAGGAAAAGGTAGAAAGGGAGTGAGAAGGGAATGAAAGAGATAAGAGGGAGAGTGAGAGTGAAGGTGAAGGGAAAACAGTCAGGGAGAGAGAGAAAGAAAGGCAGAGAGGAGAGAAAGGGCAAGGAAAGGTTAGAAGAGCTGTTTGACGACATTGCAGAAATTTATCGCTCCAAATTAATTTCAGTTATCTTTTCAATTAAGCCGGATTAACACTGTGCTGAATACTAAACAAACCACATACATTGATACTCAAAAACATCCCTCTCCTCTCCTTGCTTCGCTCATCTTCTCTCCTCTCTCCTATCATCTCCTCTCTTCTCTCCCCTCTCCTAGCCTCTCTTCTACCCTCCCACGTGACACGTACAGTCACTAAGAGGACAATACTCTTGATGATCTAATAATCCACATAAAAAGTTCATTGCCTCCATACCTAGGAGCAGTATATAAACGTGATTATGCTGTGGATTGATTTGTTTGTGGCCTGCGGTTGCATGGCGGGCATAGCTACTGCACTACAGTTACCGCTAGTAGTTAGTGTTAGCTACAGCTGCTTGGCACAAGTGGAGTGGGAATTGTGGGAAATGTGATGGGCTGGCATCGGGATACGGGAGACCATGACAGGAACACCAAACTGGGAATGTGTGGAAAGTGTGGCCCTGTTCATAGACATGTGTGTGAGCCTTTGTTACAGATCTCTTACAGATTACACACACACAATTTCTTTACTGACTTTATTGTCCCCGTGGGGAGATTTTGTTGCAGTATCATGTGTACGTTTAAATACAGTAGACAACAAATTGACAATACAGCGACCCTAGTCTCTGTCTGATTACCCTGTGTTTTCTACGTTTGCATTTGGGCTTGTAATCGCAGACAATCAGGGATTAGGCCATTGGGATACACATGCCGTTCATGTTTGAGTTGCATTGTAGTAGGAACTCTTTACTGTATTAGATTCCGCTGCCATTTGTAGCGGGTATGTACACGATCAACAAGATCAGTCCAACACCCCACCACTGTAAAGCCATCATTGACAGATATTTTACAAACAATGTGTAAAAGTACAAAAACATAAAATAACATCATGCCAAATGTCACACACACTGCGGGATGCAACAGAGCCATGCCCCCTCTCAAAGAGAAAGGAAGAAGCAGCACATGCTTGGAGAGCCGACACAATAAATTAACCAAAAGCTCTTTAACACTAGTGGAGAGTGTTAATGAGTGGAGATGAGATGTGTGTATATTCCACCAGAGATGTGTGTGTCACATGCGCCTGTGTGTGTGTGTGTGTGTACCTGTATCCAGTACATGTAAGAACAGAACAGCAACTTTAAGGATGCAGATGTTGTTTGGTGATGCTGTTATTGTTGTTATTGTCTAGTGTTTTTTTTTTGTTTACATTCATATTGGGAGTTGTGTGAGATCAGCTTTAATATTGCAGATAGATTGTAGCTTCATCAATGTAATTGTCTGCATCACTTCCAATCCCCCATATATGTTATATATACATACATATTGGATTTCTATTTGCCATATATTTCTCAACTGTGCTGTGATGTTTCACAAAAGTTCTGAACCTTTCTATACTCATTGATTCTGTTTTTACAAAAATAATTATTATATTATTGATCGATTGAGTATGACTTTTCAGATCGCCCAGTAGTGCTATCTGCAGAGTTAGCTCCAGGTAAATATTGCCAATCCTGGACCTGTGACCAAAAACAAGCTACATGTGGACAGTGCCAAAACAAATTATCTAATGATTCTGCCTCTTTGCAGCAAAATCTGCAGAGCTGGGAAGGTTGTATCTCCCATTTAAATAACATTCTGTTGGTTGCAAGAATTCTGTATAATAATTCTAATTGAAAAATGAAACGTTTTGAATCCGGCGTCGTTTTGCGTATCAGTTCATAAACCATGTGCCATGGAATCTGTACGTCAAAAATCTCTTCCCAACTATTTTGCAATCTATATGGCACGGCTGTCCATTTTTTCGTCTTTAAATGAAACTGGTATACTTTTTTATTTATCACAATTTTCTTTAACCAATTATGTTCTTTAATGGAGTTCCTTACTTTTTCCCACTTCCATTTTTTGCGGTAATTCTGCAATTAGTTGGTTGTAATTTTGGGTAGAGCAGACATTTCCATATGTTTTTGTTAGCTGCATGTATGACATAACTCCACCAGTCCTATTTATGATATAATTTACGAAGTTTATACCTTTAAAAACATTTTTATATATATATATATGTATATATATATATATATTTTTTTATCAATTAGTATATTTGAGTTTAACCACAATATTTGTTGTATTATTTGTTCTGTCATTTCTGGTGGATTAAATTGAAATTGTTACCAACTTTCTATGGCTTGTTTTAAAAATAGCGATATTTGGGATATTATTTCCTTTTCAAATAACTGAAAGTGAGCGGTTGTAAACTGAATAAAGGGGAAAAGGCTTTTCTTGAACATAGGGTGAGACATTCTTACTAATTTGCTAGAGAACCAGTTCGGATTTAAATATAACTTTTGTATTACTGAAGCCTTTAGTGAGATGTCTAATGCTTTAATATTTAATCATTTCTGCACTCCAAATTAATAATCATTATATAAATAAGCACATTTAATTTTGTTTGGCTTGCTGTTCCAAATAAAATATAATATTTTTTCTCATATAATTTAAAAAACTGTTCGCTAGGTGTAGGCAAGACCATAAGCAAATGGGTAAACTGGGATATGACTAAAGAGTTAATCAGGGTGATTTTTACACAAATAGAAAGGTATTTACCTTTCCATGGTAGCAAGATCTTATCACATTTTTTTCATGAATCATCAGTGTACAATGACACCTTTGTTTTTAAGCCCTGTATTTCTAATCCCTTGATATTATTCTTGGATCTGACTTTAATAGCTAACATTTCGATGGCCATAATAAATAGATATGCCGATAGTGGACAACCTTGTTTTACTCCTCTTGACAGTTTAAAACTTTCTGAGAAGTAGCCATTATTTACTATTTTACACCTAGGGTTCCTATACATGATTTTAACCCATTTTACAAGAGACTCTCCAGTCGTACTTTTTCAAAAGCATTTTCAAAGTCTGCTATGAATAGCAGGCCTGGTTTCATAGGTTTTTCATGGTGTTTTTCATAATAATGTCCGACAATACCTTTTTAATTCTATGCCCTATACATTTTGCTAGAATCTTTGCATCACAACACGGAAGTGTAAGGGGCCTCCAATTTTTTTTATGGACTGGATATTTCCCACTTGTATCCTCTTTCAGTAATAATGAAATCAGACCTTCTTGTTGAGTGTCTGATAATCTACCGTTTATATAGGAGTGGTAAAAACATGCTAATAACAGTCCTCTGAGTATATAAAAAAAGTTTTGGTACACCTCAACTATTGTCTAGTGTTTCTGTAATAAACAAAAGGAAAATGCTGTTCTGAAACACAAGGCTTATCCAATGAAACATGAGAGACATGGCTATAAAAGAGGAGTGAAATGGATGTAGAAAATGAAGGGAGGAAGAGAAAGAAGAGAAGCATGGGGAAAATACAGGGAAGTTTTGGTGGGGGAGGATGAGGGTAAGCAGGGATGAAAGAGGGATGAGACAGAAGAGAGAGAGAGAGAGAGAGAGAGAGAGAGAGAGAGAGAGAGAGAGAGAGAGAGAGAGAGAGAGAGAGAGAGAGAGAGACTGCACTTTGACTATAGGCCACGACTGGACAAATGGATATCGATAGATCATATAGCCACAAAAACAGCTGATGGGATTGAACTTTAGCCAGACAGAGACAAGAAGGGGGTGGTGTGTATGTTTGTGTGTAGACGTGCTATAAATAATGTTGAGCTGAATTTTCCAAACTGTCTCTGTGGTCAGTCACAATAAAGGCCAGACTTTAGACTTTCGGATGCCCTACACCCACCCACCCACACACAAACCACTCTAATCATTACTTTGCACACTCTCTGCATTATTTGAACCCATATCCTGGAATCAAATACCGGCCTCCATCCCTCCCTTCTATTTCTTTCTCTCTCCCTCTTTCTCTCCCTCTCCACTTTTCGCTCTCTCTCCCCCATTCTCTCTCCCTCTCCCCCATTCTCTGTCCCTCTCCCCCACCCTCTCTCCCTCTCCCCATGTCTCCCTCCCCCACTCCCTCTCCCTCGACACTTTGTGGAGCCAATCACAGCGTTGTCTTGTCTGTCAATACCAAGCTTTCTTCTTATTGTGTCTCTGCTCTATTCAACGATAATTCCAACTGCTACAACACACAAAAGGGCTATGTTTGTACCTGTGTGTGTGTGTGTGTGTATGCACATGTGTTTTTGTGCATTTTACAATGTGCATCGTCACTTTTCAATAAGAAGGTGAAGCAGCTATTGACCGACAGCGGCACAGCAGAAATGTATTTCATCGAGCAGGGCAGAGGCACATCGATGCTCTATGTTGTTGTAAAAATGGATTGTGAGGGATTCAGAGCAGACAACACATTGTAACACAATGTAACAGATTACTGCTATGTCAAGGTGATAGGAGGCTTATTAATAAAGTGTTTGTTAAAGGGTTCTAACACCAGTTTATTCCAGATAGCCTTAGAGGGATTTGTAAAGAGAGGGAGATGCACTGGGTTTTGGGAATGGTAGAAAGGATTTTGTCTTTGCCGAACACACACGCACACACACGCACAGTGGTAGGCTACCTCTGATTTGATATTGTTGTCTCCGAAGCAGAGGTGTTGGAGGTAGGCTGCAGCGTTGGACTGGACTGAAGGGAACTGGTGCTGGAGCATCTGAATCACTTCAGGTAACTCTGGATCCCTCCATCCAAACTCCCTACAGAAAGAGACGGGGGTGGGGGGCAGAGAGAAAGAGAGAGGGGGGAAAAGAGGGGGGAGAGAGAGAAAGAAAGAGAGAGAATGAGAAAAAATCTAATTGTTAGATGATTATACAGCACAACACAGTACCCGCAGGCAACATTTATTTCCGAGGTTGAAGACCATAAGATCGTTAGTTGTGTGGGTGTGTGAGGCCAGTCACCACCGTTATTCCATTAGGTTTAACACTCCCCCTGATACGCAGGACAAAGTGAAATAAATGTTTTCTCTCACGTCGTTATGGAGGAAATGGTTTTCTTTATTATGTTATCCTTCTCACATAGTTGTTGTGGAATGCAGAGAAATTAGAAATACAGGAGGGATAGATTACCTACTGTGTGGCTCACCACTGCTATAATACTCTACCCCTCTCTCTCTCTCTCTCTCTCTGTCTCTCCCTCTCTCTCTACCTCTCTCTCTATCTCTCCCTCTGTCCCTCACTCTCTCTATATCTATATACCTCTCTCTCTCGGTCTCTCTCTCTGTGTCTCTGTCTGTCTCTCTGTCTCTCTCTCTCTCTGTCTCGTTCTGTCTCACTCTCGCTCTGTCAATTCAATTTAAGGGGCTTTATTGGGAAACATATGTTTACATCGCCAAAGCAAATGAAATAAACAAAAGTGAAATAAACAATAAAAAATGACCAGTAAACATTACACACACAAATGTTCCAAAATAAAAAATGAATTTCAAATGTCATATTACGTCTATATACAGTGTTGTAACGATGTGCAAATAGTTTAAGAACAAAAGGGAAAATAAATTAACATAAATATACAGTGAGGGAAAAAAGTATTTGATCCCCTGCTGATTTTGTACATTTGCCCACTGACAAAGAAATGATCAGTCTATAATTTTAATGGTAGGTTTATTTGAACAGTGAGAGACAGAATAGCAACAAAAAAATCCAGAAAAACGCATGTGAAAAATGTTATAAATTGATTTGCATTTTAATGAGGGAAATAAGTATTTGACCCCTCTGCAAAACATGACTTAGTACTTGGTTGCAAAACCCTTATTTGCAATCACAGAGGTCAGACGTTTCTTGTAGTTGGCCACCAGGTTTGCACACATCTCAGGAGGGATTTTGTCCCACTCCTCTTTGCAGATCTTCTCCAAGTCATTAAGGTTTCGAGGCTGACGTTTGGCAACTCGAACATTCAGCTCCCTCCACAGATTTTCTATGGGATTAAGGTCTGGAGACTGGCTAGGCCACTCCAGGACCTTAATGTGCTTCTTCTTGAGCCACTCCTTTGTTGCCTTGGCCGAGTGTTTTGGGTCATTGACAGGCTGGAATACCCATCCACGACCCATTTTCAATGCCCTGGCTGAGGNCTGATTCCTCACCGTTCTCATGATCATTGCAACTCCCCAAGGTGAGATCTTGCATGGAGTCCCGGGCCGAGGGAGATTGACAGTTCTTTTGTGTTTCTTCCATTTGCGAATAATCGCACCAACTGTTGTCACCTTCTCACCAAGCTGCTTGGCAATGGTCTTGTAGCCCATTCCAGCCTTGTGTAGGTCTACAATCTTGTCCCTGACATCCTTGGAAAGCTCTTTGGTCTTGGCCATGGTGGAGAGTTTGGAATCTGATTGATTGATTGCTTCTGTGGACAGGTGTCTTTTATACAGGTAACAAACTGAGATTAGGAGCACTCCCTTTAAGAGTGTGCTCCTAATCCCAGCTCGTTACCTGTATAAAAGACACCTGGGAGCCAGAAATCTTTCTGATTGAGAGGGGGTCAAATACTTATTTCCCTCATTAAAATGCAAACAAATTTGTAACATTTTTCACATGCGTTTTTCTGGATTTTTTTGTTGTTATTCTGTCTCTCACTGTTCAAATAAACCTAAAATTAAAATTATAGACTGATCATTTCTTTGTCAGTGGGCAAACGTACAAAATCAGCAGGGGATCAAATACTTTTTTCCCTCACTGTAGGTTGTATTTACAATGGCGTTTGGTCTTCACCGGTTGCCCTTACTTGCTGCTGTGATTGCACACTGGTATTTCACCCAATAGATATCGGAGTTTATAAAAAATTCTTTGTTGGTCTGTGTAAAATACGTGTCTCTAATATGGTCATACATTTGGCAGAAGGTTAGGAAGTGCAGCTCAGTTTCCACTTCATTTTGTGGGCATTGTGCACACAGCCTGTCTTCTCTTGAGAGCCAGGTCTGCCTTCGGCGGCCTTTCTCAATTGCAAGGCTACGCTCACTGAGTCTGTACATGGTCAAAGATTTCCTTAATTTTGGGTCAGTCACAGTAGTCAGGTATTCTTCCACTGTGTACTCTCTGTTTAGGGCCAAAGTTTTTTTGTAAATTCTTTCCAATGTGTCAAGTAATTATCTTTTAGTTTTCTCACGGTTTGCTTGCACTGTAACAAATTGCTGTCGTTTTTAACTACTTAGGGAGTAGCGGCGCACTAGCGGGCCACTCCCGACACTACCCGGTGAAATGTAAGGCGCCAAATTCAAAATCCAAAAGTTGAATTATTAAACATTCATAAATATACAAGTGTTGCATAGTCATCAAAAGCTCTGCATCTTGGCAATATCACAGCGTTGTCAGATTTCAAAAAGGCTTTATGGCGAAAGCACAACATTTGATTGTTTGAGGATAGCACCCCACATATTTTCTACATTAGCATAAATTCATATCCAGCGCGGGTCACACAAAACCCATATAAGAGCTAAAAAATATCACTTACCTTAAGAAGAACTTCTGCTGAGGGCTTCCCAAGTGTCCAACGAAGACATCCAATGGTTCTTTTGTTAGAAAAAGTAATTTATTATATCCATAAATCTCCGTTTGGTTGGCGCATTATGATCATAAAATCCACTGTTGAGTCGCCCATTGAACCGTGAAGAGAACACATTCAAATTATACATATTAACTTTCTACAAACAAATCAAACATAATTTTTAATATATCCTTAGGTATCCTTTTATGTATATTTACTGTAATATTTAAACCGGACGATAACGTGAACAATAGGAAAGGAAAATAAAGTGGTGCGTGTTCACAATCTCGCGCCCGTCAAACGTTGTAAACAAAAGTGGTCCCCTGACTACTTCCTCTTCCTATCCGTTCTGCTTAGTGCTACAGCTTCCAGACGTTGTATAAAGACTGTTGACATCTAGTGGAAGCCATAGGTACTGCAGTCTCAGTCCTACATATCATTGTATGCAATAGGCAACTTGGAGAAAAAGGTAATCTACAAAAAAAACTGCAAATCCGGATTGATGTAATAGTACTAATTATGTGCATATCCTATTTTCTGGGCCTGAGTGGCAGGCATTTTACTTTGGGCATGCCAGACTCTCCAAAACCATCACCTATGCTGCCGCTCCCTAAGAAGTTAAAGTAAAAACGCACAGTAATTCCCTGTTTTATCCATTAACAATATAATGTTGTAGATTGCAATGCATCTTGGGTCACCGAACGATTACAGTTTGTAACAGTGAATGTTACAGTACATGTTCTGCAAACAAAATACAGGCATGATGATTTACAGCTAATAACGGTTAGTCGTAGGCCCATTGGATTAAGGTATTATGCTGTCTTTTCGGGTGAATTCTTGTACAATACCCCTACACTGAAGCAGCCATCAAGTGGGTTAAATCATATTTCACATTCATCAGCCATACAATGAGAAGACGATTTCTCACTAGGATATGGCTCCCGACGTAAAATAACCTACAGAATCACATAGACTATTTTAAACAATTGGCCATTTGGGCACATCGCGCTTTCCACATGCCCGGGCAGTCTCGTGATGGAAGCGAACATCTGCAATTGCGGTCAGTAGGCCACATAAAAAAATATATATTTTGAGAGAACATTTTGCATTGGGAGCCCGTGAATCGGTTTGAAAACTTCAAGTGTCACTGCGAGCCTTCAGTCCAAAACTGTTATAATTAATAGCCTATTCCATGTTCTGTTTTCCCCAAATATTTGTGTATGTGAGCTAATGGCTAGCTGTTCCCTCCCATAGCTAAATATTGGAATGTTTTTTGATTCAAGATGGAATATTTTCTAGATGTATTTTCATTATGTCAATTATGGCTTGATGGTTCGAATGTGTAATCAATCTGTCTGTCCGTTGGCGAGCTAGCTGCATTATAGCTGTCATTTGAGGTGACTTTAGGGGAACTATTCTCAGCCACAAACGTTAGCTTGCTATTCTGAATTGAATTGTTTATATAACTTCTATTTTTGGGGAGTTGGATTCTAGAAATAAGGACAGGCTACTGCAGCTTGAACTGAGACAGCTGATTTGTTCCATTTTTTTTTATTATCCAGAATCAACCTTGCACAGTTAAAATGTTTCAGTGCAAATCATGTATGCATGAATCTAATACAGTAGTATCATTCGTACAGCACATTAAACTTTATATAAATTCACCCAATTGCTATTTTAATTGTGGTGTGCCCAAAATGTTCCCGTGCATTCAGGCAATTCTCTATTATCAAAACAAGACCCAGATGGCAAATATAAAGACCCAGTCGATCTAAAAAACTGGAGGCCCCTTACACAATGTTGTGATGCAAAAATACTAGCAAAATGCACAGCACTCAGAATTAAAAGGGTTTTACCAGGTATTGTTCATCCTGATCAGACAGGTTTTTTACATGGATGATACATTGGAGATAATATACGACAACTACTAGAAATAATAGAACATCATGAATCATATAAGAAGCCAGGAATGGTATTTATAGCAGATTTTGAAAGGGCATTTGATAAAGTAAGACTAGATTTTATTTATAAATGCCTGGATTTTTTCAATTTCGGTAATTCTCTTATAAAATGGGTAAAAATAATGTATAGCAACCCCAGGTGTAAAATAGTAAATAACGGCTACTTCTCCGAGAGTTTTGAATTGTCAAGAGGAGTTAAACGAGGGTGTCCGCTGTGATCGTATCTATTCGTTATGGTCATCGAAATGCTAGCTATTAAAATCAGATCCAATAACAACATTAGAGGATTAGAAATCCAAGGCTTAAAAACAAAGGTGTCCATGTATGCCGATGACTCAAGTTTTATATTAAGTCCGCAAGCTAGATCCCTGCAATGTCTCATTGAAGATCTAGATAACTTTTCTGTGCTCTCTGGACTAAAACCTAATTATTATAAGTGTACAATATTACGTATTGGATCCTTAAAAAATACAACTTCTACATTACCCTGCAGTTTACCTATAAAATGGGCTGATGGTGAAGTAGACATACTCAGTATTCATATCACAAAAGATATAAATAAGCTCTCCACAATGAATTTCAATAGAAACTTGTAAAAAATGACAAGATCCTGCAACCAAAATTGCTCTGATTAACTCCTTAGTCATATCTCAGTTTACTCACTTACTTATGGCGCTGCCTACTCCTGATGATTCATTTTTCAAATCATATGAGCAAAAAATATTTCCCTTTATCTGGGAAGCTAAACCTGACAAAATAAAACGTGCCTGTCTATATAATGAATATGAATTGGGTGGGTTGAGATTATTAAATATAAAAGCACTAAACTTCTCTCTAAAAGCTTCACTCATTCAAAAGTTTTATTTGAACCCTAAATGGTTCTCAAGCAGATTACTAAGAAAAGCGCATCCATTGTTTAAAAATGGCCTTTTTTGCCTTTGTGCACATTGCCATGTCTCATTTTTGATTATTATTATATATTTTTTTACTTTTTTCAAAGTATCTCTTTTCTTCAAACAAGCATTGCAGAGCTGGCTATAATTTCAATTTCATCCCCCTGAAAGGATAGAACAAATATTACAACAAATATTATGGCTGAACTCAAATATGCTGGTTGATAAAATACCTGGATTTATGGGAAAGATGTTTGAAAAGGGTATTTTGTTCTTAAATGATATTGTAAATTGGAATGGTAGAGTTATGTCCTTCATGGAGTTATCAGAATTGTACGGGAAGGTCTGCTCAATCCAAGAGTACAACCAATTGATTACAGCATTACCCCAAAAATGGAGGAGGCAGGTGGCAGCGGGAGGAGGTAGGGAACTGGTCTGTCTGCCCAATATAAAGGATCAAAACTGGCGGAGGAATAAAAATAGCATAAATAGGAAAGTATACCAGTTTCATTTGAGGACCAGGATGTTGACAACTGTGCCATACAGATTGCAAAATAGTTGGGAAGAGATTTCTGATGTACCGATTCCATGGTACAGGGTGTATGAGTTGATATATAAAACAACGCAAGATTCAAGACTTCGTGCTTTTCAGCTAAAATTATTATATAGAATTCTTGCCACCAACAAAATGTTGAATATTTGGGGCATAAAATCATCGAAGCTCTGCAGATTTTGTTGTGAGGATACAGAATCAATAGACCATTTATTTTGGTATTGCCCTCAGGTAGCCTGTTTCTGGTCTCAGGTTCAGGAATGGCTGAAAATGCATAGCATTGATCTAAAATTGACCCTAGAAATAGTACTGTTAGGAGATCTGGAGAGACCGGGTCAGTCAATTACTAATATACTAATACTCTTAGTAAAAGTATTTATCTTCAACTCGCAATCTGTGGATTCTATTCGATTAGATAGATTGAAATTGTAC
>QNTS01003089.1:39963-62669 GCA_003317085.1 Hucho hucho | reverse complement strand
GAAAAAAAATCCAGAAAATCACATTGTAGGATTTTTAATGAATTTATTTGCAAATTATGGTGGAAAATAAGTATTTGGTCACATACAAACAAGCAAGATTTCTGGCTCTCACAGACCTGTAACTTCTTCTTTAAGAGGCTCCTCTGTCCTCCACTCGTTACCTGTATTAATGGCACCTGTTTGAACTTGTTATCAGTATAAAAGACACCTGTCCACAACCTCAAACAGTCACACTCCAAACTCCACTATGGCCAAGACCAAAGAGCTGTCAAAGGACACCAGAAACAAAATTGTAGACCTGCACCAGGTTGGGAAGACTGAATCTGCAATAGGTAAGCAGCTTGGTTTGAAGAAATCAACTGTGGGAGCAATTATTAGGAAATGGAAGACATACAAGACCACTGATAATCTTCCTCGATCTGGGGCTCCACGCAAGATCTCACCCCGTGGGGTCAAAATGATCACAAGAACGGTGAGCAAAAATCCCAGAACCACACGGGGGGACCTAGTGAATGACCTGCAGAGAGCTGGGACCAAAGTAACAAAGCCTACCATCAGTAACACACTACGCCGCCAGGGACTCAAATCCTGCAGTGCCAGACGTGTCCCCCTGCTTAAGCCAGTACATGTTCAGGCCCGTCTGAAGTTTGCTAGAGAGCATTTGGATGATCCAGATGAGGATTGGGAGAATGTCATATGGTCAGATGAAACCAAAATAGAACTTTTTGGTAAAAACTCAACTCGTCGTGTTTGGAGGACAAAGAATGCTGAGTTGCATCCAAAGAACACCATACCTACTGTGAAGCATGGGGGTGGAAACATCATGCTTTGGGGCTGTTTTTCTGCAAAGGGACCAGGACGACTGATCCGTGTAAAGGAAAGAATGAATGGGGCCATGTATCGTGAGATTTTGAGTGAAAACCTCCTTCCATCAGCAAGGGCATTGAAGATGAAACGTGGCTGGGTCTTTCAGCATGACAATGATCCCAAACACACCGCCCGGGCAACGAAGGAGTGGCTTCGTAAGAAGCATTTCAAGGTCCTGGAGTGGCCTAGCCAGTCTCCAGATCTGAACCCCATAGAAAATCTTTGGAGGGAGTTGAAAGTCCGTGTTGCCCAGCGACAGCCCCAAAACATCACTGCTCTAGAGGAGATCTGCATGGAGGAATGGGCCAAAATACCAGCAACAGTGTGTGAAAACCTTGTGAAGACTTACAGAAAACGTTTGACCTCTGTCATTGCCAACAAAGGGTATATAACAAAGTATTGAGATAAACTTTTGTTATTGACCAAATACTTATTTTCCACCATAATTTGCAAATAAATAAATTAAAAATCCTACAATGTGATTTTTCTGGATTTCTTTTTCTCATTTTGTCTGTCATAGTTGAAGTGTACCTATGATGAAAATTACAGGCCTCTCTCATCTTTTTAAGTTGGAGAACTTGCACAATTGGTGGCTGACTAAATACTTTTTTGCCCCACTGTATGTTGTGATGGATTGCAAATGGGTGAGATGAAGTTGATCCTAGGCCTTTCTTCTCTTCTGTTTATTCTGTTTTAGAGAGGCAGCAGGCTGTGCAGCTAGTTGATTTAGGTATTCACTGCCTAACAGGAGTAACCCAGGACTCAAACTTTATCTGCATTAAGCATAAAGACCTTGTTAATTATTACCCCTTAGTACAAGGTATTTGGCAAATCAATGATGATCCTTCATCATTCTTTCCCTTTGTTGTAGCGCCATAACAGCGCTAGGAGAGGAGATAAGAGAGGCAGTATTGTCTGTGCTACCAGATTTGCCTGAGCAGACACTTTCATCCCTCCTGGACAAGCTAGCAAGTGTGGGAGTAGAGGGAGAGCCAGACCTTCAATTTCTTAAAGAAGAAGACCTACAGGAGCACATCAGACCAATACAACACAAGCTGCTAAATGCATGGAGATATGAAGGTATTACATTTTGCTAAAAGATTTACAAGTACGGTACAGTTGAGAGGAAATGTTTGTAATTTTATTACTTTAGATTTCTGAGTTGAGCAACTATTTTACTTCCGGGACAAGCAAGGAGTTACACAGCTGGTGCCATCAAGGATACATCAACATTTGAGCCATCAAGCCCGTTCCCCTTCATAGTCATCCTCCACATCCAGCACAACCCGGTCAACAACCAGTACGACCAGTACTGTAGACCTGCATATCTGGCCGGAGAACTTCACTGTCCCTTGGGGGAAAATGTCCAAGACATTCTGTCAAGGTTTGAAAAGGGTGAAGCGACTGCAGTTGGCCCTTGTGTTGTCCTCCTGCTGATGATCCATTTCAGAGAAAGGACGGATGCACACCTACAGGCCGATGTGAATTTTACATTCATCTGCATCTTATGCATAAAATAATACTTTTCTATGTAATTTTAGAAGTTTAAAATGATGATGTGCCAAATGTTCAAAATATGTGAATTTAAAGTTATAGAATGTGTTGTTTTATATCTTTTAGGTGTGTCATAACTCTCCTGTGACGATCTGAAGGATCAGGTTACAGTGGGTCCACTCTACAGCGTGCTCTCTCTCGTAGAGGGGGAAAGCGGGAAGTCGGCTGTTTTACGGCGGTCATAAAATACGCTGCCTCTGTGCTCTAAACTGTGGAACACAGAGAGACCCTTGGACATCTAAAGTTTGAATAATTAAACACTATTTATATTTTTGAGAATGTGGGAGTGGGCCGTGGACACTTTAGTGACAGTCGTGACGAGTGTGTTTCATTTGGTGATCTCATGAGGGACAGGAAACACTCATTATTGTGTCTTTGGTTGTGTACACTTTTTAATTATGGGGTTTACATCTAAATATTGTGAAATGTATATGATTATAAATGAAACAATTTGCGAAAAGATGTAATGTGATGTTAACCTTCTAAATGAGAAAATATGGGTTTTCATATAAAGTTAACCGACATTAAGTCGGCGTCATGGACCGCCCTTTTCTCAGAACTGTATAAAACCCACTCCTGACAAAATGTACATTAGACTAGAAAACATGGAGCTGACGCTACATGTTGAAATGGTTAAGAACTACAACTCTATAGGTCCAGGAGACCAGTCAGCGTGTAGTGTTGGCTACATGCCTGGAAATGGTTCAACTCGGAGACTATCGATCACTACAGAATAAGAGCAAATCATAGACGTAGAATTACTAGTCTGCAGCTGGAAATTACATAAATCTAGTACGAATACCGACAAGCATCTATCTATGCAACGACCATCTGTACGCCTGACGTATACAATACAACAGACACTATGCAGAGCCGCTGAGAAAGCGACAACTATGAAAGACATTGTGACTTCTAGGGAAGTTAACCATAGACTCTGATGAACTGACTCTCCAGCAGACGGACTGGCAATTCCAACAGAGAAGACAACAACGACATAAAGTACGGGTGTAAATACATTCATTGCAAATATTTTCAAATGAGCGGCCGTTCATGTGCAAAGGATTAGCATTTTCCATGAATATAATTATCAACTGTGTGTAGTGAATCCATTTTGTCTTTCCCGCTTTTTATCTGTCTCCACCCCTTTCCATTGTCTACCAAGCCGCCATACCGGTTTAGCCAACTAGGGACTTATAAATGCATTGTGTTAGTAACCAATAACTATATTGTTTGTTTATGTATTTCTGTGATTTGATTAGTTAGTAAGTAAATAAATAATTATGCCAATTTGTATATTTTGCTGATTCATTATGGAGGCTAGGGTTCATGCAGATATCCAAGGGTTTGCGACATTCAGTAATAAGATCTGATGAGGTACAATTCATTAATAAGCAACTGTTTTGATAAGATATGAAAATATCTGAAGAGTCAATTCGGGAAATAGAGACTCTACAAACATTTTCCCGTGGTGCCCCAACTTTCTAGTTAATTAATGTTGACATGATTAGTTTAATCACATAATAATAATTACACATAGAGAATTGATTTGATAAAATAACAGTCTTCACATTTAATGACAGTCACAGACACGACAGGTGTCAGCCACAGCCACAGATGTGGAGTGATCAATTCCACTGCCGGACTCTCCAAGTCTGATTGTTCAAGGTAGTGTATCTATTAAGACTTTCTGTGTGAGTAAATGTTTTTAGACAGGGCCTTACAATAGCAATGTTTCACAGAGGTAATTGTGAAACATAAATGTGATCTGATTTCAGGTGACACAATGACTGCTGCCAAATGGATAATAAGCATGGAGAAGGAGGTTGTGATGTCAGTCCAATCCAACTTTGTGGCAGCGCTGGCAGCTTTTTTTTGCCTCATTCTATACCTCCAATCTGAAATACCAAGAGGAGGCTTCACACACCCTGGAGTTCTTTCAAAGGTAAACAAAAATATTCTTCATCGTTGCGAGAATTCCATTGCGGGGGCTATAAACTGAGGCATTTTGTATCACAGCTTGGTTTGGCAGGTTAATTGATAGTTCTATACAACTATGCAAACTTTCCGAGGAAACAGTCTCGATAAACACATAATGCGAAGCCATTATTTGAACTGGGGACAATGTACAGAGGTAATGCAGAACACTTCAGACACTATTGAAGACATCAGGGGACCTAATCATCTTTCTAAAATTTTGTCTGGATGTGCACTTTTCACAGATGGTTTGCTGGAATCAATCAATCCACTGGCTCGAAGACCACCACAGCACAGGTCGTCAGCAAGAAAAGCGGAAAGGTAGTGGAGAAGAAGAGACACACAATTAATGTCTGTACTCTGCTCAGGAAGATAATGGACTTTGAACAGCTATAGGCTAATTCCTCCTGGGCAAACATTTAATTTATTTTTGTCAATTGTGACCTGCTCAAGTAAGTTTGGTTTGTCACTGGGGTTGACTCTTTTTTTGTGTTATACACTTTAAGTGTTTGAAAATGATCCAGTATGCACTGAAATTGACATATTATTGAGGAAGTAATGCTACTCTGGATGTTTGGAAATGTCTGGCATTTACTCTGGTGTCTCTACAGTCCCTGGTTCGAATCCAGGCTGTATCACATCCGGCCGTGATTGGGAGTCCCATAGGGCGGCGCACAAATGGCCCAGCGTCGTCCGGGTTTGGCCGGGGTAGGCAGTCATTTTAAATAAGAATTTGTTCTTAACTGACTTGCCTAGTTAAATAAAGGTTAAATAAATAAAAATTATAATAATATATATTTTTTAATTACTCAAAACTTGAGTAGGCAACCGTTATTAAAGCTTGAGTATGTAGTTTTTGGAAGAGCATTATTAGGAATCTGGGAATATGACAAAATATCCATTGAGATCTTTTCTAACCATAATCTCACATAATTAAAAAGTCCAATTACCCTTCACAAACCTACATACTCTGCGTTTAACATGGGAGTGAAGGTAATGACAAACCTCCTAAGATAAGGCCAGGCAGATGTGTTGCACAAAACTCTGTTGAGAGTAGACCTACTACTCCTCTTAGTAGGAAACAAGATACATGTTTTCTTTTTTTGAGCTCAAAGCGAGGCAATGCGATATTTGTGTTACCTGTGTCTGAAAAATACATACAGTATACCAGTGGCTTTCTTATCTGTCACTTTCTATGCTGGGACAGTTATAAACATGCACCTTATTCAGGACGTTGATCTCTTTTGAAGATTGATACATTTGAAACCTTTTTGTTGAAAAAAATGGATTTACATCTGAATGCAGAATAGCCTTGTGACAAAATATAATTATTTTTTAGGTCACAAACAAGCAAAAATATTATTAAACATAAATTTGCGCAATTTTTCAATTTGTAAAGGAAGATGCTTCTCAGTTTTGTAGATGGGGTGGTTCTTTCCTAACTAATGCTATAATGGAAACCCTTGATTTTTATGTCATACCAATACTGTTAAGATTAACAATTATATTCTGTCCTGATTAATCATTTTAAAATGTACACTTTTTGATAAGTGCTAGGGGAAAGGTGTAGGTTTGTAATTGAGGCGTTTTTGATGCAGCCCATTTGGCTACAGTTTATTGGCATTTCCCACTGAGCAGCAGTGAAGTTGTACTATGGGAGCTTATTGAATGTGTTTGTCACTTTTTTGTTTTGTTTACATTAAACCATGCTTAAGAATATATTTTTTGTATTGTGTTTACTTGTTTTGGTAATGCAAATGTTTTAGAAATTTACAGTACTAATTGGCATATTTTATCTGTAAATGTGACCCGATTCAGGAAACTAGGCGTATGTCGCAAGTCACAACATCCCGGGAGAACCGTTTGAACGTAAAAAAAACGTTTTGATCAAAATGCGAACTTTCATGTCCCTTGATAACAAACTTGTATGCTATCTGTAAATACGAATAAAATTGTTAAATTACGAGCCTAGTTGGTTTAGCCACAGAAAAAGTCAGCAACCTTCCCGCTAGCCATGATTGGCTGAGATAATGAGTGGGCTGGACATGCAAAGAGATGAGTTTGGATTGTAGCATCTTGTATTTATAAAACGAGCTGCTCGTTATGCATAGATAATCCTTTCTACTGCAGTTTTTTTTGTGATGTTTTCTCAGAATGCCATTTCGCATTGCTAGTTATAGCCTAATGTTAGCTAGCTAACTAGCTAACATTGAACCTATTTGGTTAACTTTAGCTAGCTATGACAATTGGTTTGTATTGCTAGTTAAATCTTGCTGTTAGCTAGCCAGCTGAAGTTAGATGGCTGGCTTGCTAGCTAACATTGTACCTATTTGGTTAATTTTAACTAGCTATGATAATCAGTTTGTATTGCTAGTTAAAGCTTGCTGTTAGCTAGCCAGCTGATGTTAGATGGCTGGCTAGCTAGCTAACATTGTGTATGAACCGTGTGTAGTGATGTTATCTCAGAATGCCATTTTGCATCTATTGTATAATAATGCTAAAATATTGGTATCTGGAATTTGTCTTTCAGCATCAGTAGAACACGCCTGACTCTCCTCCACCAGTCATACAAGGAGAGTGGTCTAATGCCTCCCATCAAAAAGAGAGCTGGCCCAAGCAAGCAAAAGTTACACCTGAAGCATGAGGCCTTGCAGCAAGTGGTGAACTTTATCAACAACTACGCAGAGGATAATGCAATGGTATTACCAAGACGCCACCCAGGACACAAACACTTTGGTGGGAAGCTGCTGCAATCCCATGTGACAAAAGTAGCAGTGTGGCATCTCTACAAGGAATCAATGACAACACTTGGTATGTAAAGCATAAACACATTTGGATTATTTAATTGACCTCCAACATGATTGTCAGTACTTTTATTGATCTCACATTATTTCAGTATTTTACAGAGGTACATGTAGTTGGGCTGTCTTCCTTCAGGAATCTGTGTAGAAAATTGCTGCCCCACATCTCAAGCACTAAGCCCAGGACAGACCTGTGCTGGCAGTGCCAGAGGAACAACTATCAGGTCTTCAGATCTGCCAGAAGCTGTTAAATCAGCCAAGCTGAAGAAGCAAGAGCAGCATCCCCTGCTTGTTCAGAAGATGGTTGCTGACTGCAAGACCACCTGTCAAGACCTGCAGTTGTCTCTGGGGGCCCCTACTGAACCAGCAAGCAAAGACATCAGGATGCATTACAGCTTTGATTTTGCTCGACAAGTAAGCAACATTTCCTCCTTTATACTGATTAAGGACATAGATGGACAGATAGATATACACTCAACAAATACCTTTCACTGAGCTGTGTAAAGACAGATTGACAGGGGTGAGACAATTCATTGTAATTTATCTTAATGTTATTTTGTTGTTTGCAGGTGCACTATCATTCTGACCCTATGCAGCCAGGTCCAATCTACTTTTCAACTCCTCGCAAGTGTGGCTTGTTTGGTGTCTACTGTGAAGTAATACCACAACAAGTCAACTACTTGATTGATGAAGGCATGTCATCCAGCAAAGGCAGCAGCGCAGTCATCAACTACATGCACCATTTCTTCACCAACTACGGAGTTGGGGAAACGCGTGTGGACCTGAATTGTGATAACTGCAGTGGCCAAAACAAGGACAAGTTTGTGCTCTGGATTTGTGCCTGGCGGACCATGCACAAGCTCCACCACAGTCTGGTCCTTCACTTCCTGATCACAGGCCACACCAAGTTAGCCCCCGACTGGTGCTTCGGACTCATCAAGCAGCACTTCAAGTGAACACTCTGTCTGAGATTACTGGTGTTGTGAAGGACAGCACTGTGACAGGGGTCAACATCCCACAGCTGGTTGGACTGGAGGAAGGTACGGTGCTGGTGGAAAGCTATGGCTGGCAACAACACCTGACTGAGTCCTTCAGGCCGCTGCCACAGATCAAGCAGTACCAGCACTTCAGGTGAATATCATTTTCATTGCATTATATGAGGTTATTATTCTTATCTAAACTTGGGAGGTGAATTGATGTTGTGCAAGGTTGTAATGTCTTTTTTATTTTATTTCCTGTTTTACAGCTTCGATGCTCTGGAGCCTCCTGGTGTTGTTGTCGCCAAGGAGCATTCGGACTCAGTCGGCACCAGGTTTCAGCTGCTGCGCAACACAGACATACTTCCTCTAATAGATGGTCTGCCTGTACAAGCACCACCTGGACTGGACACAGCTAGACAAACTTATGTTTTTGAGAAGATCAGGGAGATTTACGACGAAGAGGCTATGGACCAAAGTCAAGGGCAGGACAGAAACAGGCTCTCCGAATATTGATTCCTTTGTTCATGCGTGGTTTGGATGGAGCCGTCATCAGCACTTTCAGTAGTGCCTCTATTCAAATGACTCTCTCCTAACACACACGCCATACGTTGCTGCTTCTATTTTTTGTTCATCCTGCTGCTCAGCCACTTTACCCCTGATTGTATGGATATAACTACCTCGTCTATCACTATCGTTATTGATATTGTTTGTGTACATACTGTATATTTTATTTATATTGACACTATCTATTTCGGAAATTGTTACTATGCAAGTAACCATTTGTCTGTACCGTTTACACCTTCTGTAGAGACCCATCCACTTAACAAGACTTAGCAAAATATTGATATATAAAATGAATATTGATATGTGTGGTCGTAACATGATTTTGTGACATACCACAACAATATCATGTGACCGTATCAAGTGTATCTGTTTATGCATCTGTTTATGTACTGTACTGTTTATGTACTGTACATGTGCACCTCACTCAGGGTTCAACTCAGGTTGCATGGCCTTAACTTATGTATGGAATACTATTTGATAAGTGCGTGTGTAACAGTATATAAAGTATGCTAATGTACTGGTGTTAAGGCATTTGGGCAGTAGTGCAAGTACTTCAGTAGAAATACTTTAAAGTACTACTTAAGTATTTTGGGGGGGTATCTGTACATTACTATTAATATTTTTGGCAACTTTTACTTTTACTTCACTACATTCTAAAGAAAATAATGTACCTTACATACATTTTCTATGACACCCAAAAGTACTCGTTACATTTTGACAGGAAAATTGTCCAATTCACACACTTATCAAGAGAACATCCCTGGACATCCCAAATCAAATCAAATCAAAATCAAATTGTATTTGTCACATACACATGGTTAGCAGATGTTAATGCGAGTGTAGCGAAATGCTTGTGCTTCTAGTTCCGACCATGCAGTAGTATCTAACAAGTAATCTAACAAATTCACAACAACTACCTTATACACAGAAGAGTAAAGGAATGAATACGAGTATGTACATATAAATATAAGGATGAGCGATGGCTGACCGGCGTAGGCAAGATGCAGTAGATGGTATAGAGTACAGTATATACATATGAGATGAGTAACGTAGGATATGTAAACATTATATGAATGGCATTGTTTAAAGTGGCTAGTGATACATTTATTTCATCAATTTTTTTATTATTAAAGTGGCTAGAGATTTGAGTCGATGGCCGAACGGCATAGGCAAGACTCAGTAGATGGTACAAAGTACAGTGTATACATTTGATATGAGTAATGTCGGATATGTAAACATTATATACAAAATTGTTTAAAGCGGCTAGTGATTCATTTGTTACATCCAATCCCTATTATTTAAAGTGGCTAGAGATTTAAGTCAGTATGTTGGCAGCAGCCACTCAATGTTAGTGATGGCTGTTTAACAGTCTGATGGCCTTGAGATAGAAGCTGTTTTTCAGTCTCTCGGTCCCAGCTTTTATGCACCTGTACTGACCTCGCCTTCTGGATGATAGCGCGGTGAACAGGCAGTGGCTCGGGTGGTTGTTGTCCTTGATGATCTTTTTGGCCTTCCTGTAACATCGGGTGGTGTAGGTGTCCTGGAGGGCAGGTAGTTTACCCCCGGTGATGCGTTTTGCAGTCCTCACTACCCTCTGGAGAGCCTTACGGTTGTGGGCGGAGCAGTTGCCGTACCAGGCGGTGATACAGCCCGACAGGATGCTCTCGATTGTGCATCTGTAGAAGTTTGTTAGTGTTTCTGGTGACAAGCCAAATTTCTTCAGCCTCCTGAGGTTGAAGAGGCGCTATTGCGCCTTCTTCACCACGCTGTCTGTGTGGGTGGACCATTTCAGTTTGTCCGTGATGTGTACGCTGAGGAACTTAAAACTTTCCACCTTCTCCACTACTGTCCCGTCGATGTGGATAGGGGGGTGCTCCCTCTGCTGTTTCCTGAAGTCCACGATAATCTCTATAGTTTTGTTGATGTTGAGTGAGAGGTTATTTTCCTGACACCACACCCCGAGGGCCCTCACCTCCTCCCTGTAGGCCGTCTCGTCGTTGTTGGTAATCAAGCCTACCACTGTAGTGTCGTCAGCAAACTTGATGATTGAGTTGGAGGCGTGCTTGGCCACGCAGTCATGGGTGAACAGGGAGTACAGGAGAGGGCTGAGAACGCACCCTTGTGGGGCCCCAGTGTTGAGGATCAGCGGGGTGGAGATGTTGTTTCCTACCCTCACCACCTGGGGCCGGCCCGTCAGGACCCAGACACAGTTGCACAGGGCTGGGTCGAGACCTAGGGTCTCGAGCTTAATGATGAGCTTGGAGGGTACTATGGTGTTAAATGCTGAGCNGATGGAGGTGATATGATCCTTGACTAGTCTCTCAAAGCACTTCATGATGACGGAAGTGAGTGCTACGGGGCGATAGTCATTTAGCTCAGTTACCTTAGCTTTCTTGGGAACAGGAACAATGGTGGCCCTCTTGAAGCATGTGGGAACAGCAGACTGGGATAAGGATTGATTGAATATGTCCGTAAACACACCAGCCAGCTGATCTGCGCATGCTCTGAGGACACGGCCAGGGATGCCATCTGGGCCGGCAGCCTTGCGAGGGTTAACACATTTAAATGTTTTACTCACGTTGGCTGCGGTGAAGGTGAGCCCGCAGGTTTTGGTAGCGGGCTGTGTCGATGGCACTGTATTGTCCTCAAAGCGAGCAAAGAAGTTGTTTAGTTTGTCTGGGAGCAGGACATCATGGTCCGCGACGGGGCTGGTTTTCTTTTTGTAGTCTGTGATTGACTGTAGACCCTGCCACAATCCTCTTGTGTCCGAGCCGTTGAATTGTGACTCTACTTTGTCTTTCTATTGACGCTTAGCTTGTTTGATTGCCTTGCGGAGGGAATAGCTACACTGTTTGTATTCAGTCATGTTTCGGTCACCTTACCCTGGTTAAAAGCAGTGGTTCATGCTTTCAGTTTTGCGCGAATGCTGCCATCAATCCACGGTTTCTGGTTGGGGAAGGTTTCAATAGTTGCTATGGGTACAACATCACCGATGCACTTGCTAATAAACTCGCTCACCGAATCAGCGTATACATCAATGTTGTTGTCTGATGCTGTCCGGAACATATCCCAGTCCACGTGCTCGAAGCAATCTTGCAGTGTGGAATCAGATTGGTCGGACCAGCGTTGAACAGACCTGAGAACGGGCGTTTCCTGTTTTAGTTTCTGTCTGTAGGCTGGGAGCAACAAAATGGAGTCATGGTCAGACTTGCCGAAAGGAGGGCGGAGAATGGCCTTGTATGCATCACGGAAGTTAGAATAACAATGATCCAGGATTTTACCAGCCCGGGTCGCACATTCGATATGGTGATAAAATTTAGGGAGCCTTGTTTTCAGATTAGCCTTATTAAAATCCCCAGCCACAATAAATGCAGCCTCAGGATATGTGGTTTCCAGTTTACATAGAGTCCAATGGATTTCTTTCAGTGCCGTCGATGTGTCAGCTTGAGGGGGGATATACACGGATGTGATTTTAATCGAGGAGAATTCTCTTGGTAGATAATGCGGTCTGCATTTGATTGTAAGGAATTCTATGTCAGGCGAAGAAAAGGACTTGAGTTCCTGTATGTTGTTATGATCACACCACGACTCGTTAATCATAAGACACACACCCCCGCCCTTCTTCTTACCAGATAGATGTTTGTTTCTGTCGGCGCGATGCGTGGAGAAACCATGTGGCTGTACCGACTCAGATAACGTGTCCTGAGTGAGCCATGTTTCCGTGAAGCAAAGAACGTTACAGTCGCTGATGTCTCTCTGGAAGGCAACTCTTGCTCGTATTTCGTCCACCTTGTTGTCCAGAGACTGGACATTGGCAAGTAGAATACTTGGGAGAGGTGCGTGATGTGCCCGTCTACGGAGCCTGACCAGAAGACCGCCCCGTCTCCCCCTTCTCCTGCGCCGCCGTTGTTTTGAGTCGCCGGCTGGGATACAGTCTATTGTCCTGGTTGGTGGACCAAACAGAGGATCCGCTTCGGGAAAGTCGTATTCCTGGTCGTAATATTGGTAAGTTGACGTTGCTCTTATATCCAATAGTTCCTACCGGCTGTATGTAATAAAACGTAAGATTTCCCGGGGTAACAATGTAAGAAGTAATCCATAAAAAAACAAAATACTGCATAGCTTCCTGAGAACGTGAAGTGAGGCTGCCATCTCTGTCGGCGCCGGAAGTTCAAATCCCTACTGTATTTGATCTGGCAGACTCACTAAACAGAAATGCTTCGTTTGTAAATTATGTCTGAGTCTTGGAGTGTGCCCCTGGCTATCCGGCAATAAAAAATAAAAAAAATTATAATTGGGCCGTCTGGTTTAATATAAGGATTTTTAAATGATTTATACTTTTACTTTTGAAACTTCAGTACATTTTAGCAATTCCATTTACTTTTGATACATAAGTATTTTTAAAACCAAATACTTTTAGACTTTAGCTCAAGTACTATTTTACTGGGTGACTTTTACTTTTACTTCAGTCATTTTCTATTAAGGTATCTTAACATTTACTCAATTCAGTACTTTTTCCAGCACTGGATGTGGCTGAGGGTTATAGCATTTCTTTCACATGACCCATCAATGTAGACAAGTGTGTCTGGCTAAGCGTGATCTAATATTTATAAAATATTTTTATCTGGACACTTTCTGTTTACCTGGAATCATTCCTTAATGTTTTACCTTTATTTCACTAGGAAAGTCAGTTAAGAACAAATTCTTATTTTCAATGGCAGCCTAGGAACAGTGGGTTAACAGCCTTGTTCAGGGGCAGAAGGACAGATTTGTACCTTGTCAGCTCGGGGATTTGAACTTGCAACATTCTTTTTCCGTTGTGTATTTCTGTATTGTTTTAGTGATTCACCATAGTGAAGGCATAGGCTCAGATTTTCTGGGTCTCTATGTTTTTGGTTGGATAGGTTTCTCAATTTCTTTCAATTTTCTCAATTACTTTCATCAAACCATTTTTCATTGTTGTTCGTTTTCTTAGGTTGTCTGCTTGGAATTTTTAGATTTGATAAGGAAGCTGAGAGGTCAAATATACTGTTTAGGTTTTCTACTGCCAAGTTTAAACCTTCACTATTACAATGAACATTTGTCCAGGAAATTGTCTATAAGGGATTGAATTAGTTTTTTGGTAGATTTCCACACTATTGTCCTTCCATCTATAGCATGTCTTAATATTATTCAGTTCCCTTGGCTTTGTTGCCTCATGATTGAGCATAGCTCTGTTCAAGGAAAGTGTGATTTTGCTGTGATCTGATAGGGGTGTCAGTGAACTGACTGTGAACGCTCTAAGAGACTCTGGGTTGTGGTCAGTGATAAAGTAGTCTACAGTACTACTGCCAAGATATGAGTTATAGGTGTACCTACCATAGGAGTCCCCTCAAAGCCTACCATTGACTATGTACATACCCAGCATCTGACAGAGCAGCATGAGTTTGACCCGTTTTTGTTGGTTATGTTGTCGTAGCTGTGTCTAGGGGGGCATATGGGGGAGGGAATGCTGTCACCTCCAGGTTGGTGTTTGGCCCCTGTGTGCTGAGGGTGTCGGGTTCTTGTCATTTCTGGCATTTAGGTCGCCACAGACTAGTACATGTCCCTGAGGCTGGAAATTGTTGCTCTCCCCCTCTAGGATGGAGAAGCTGTCATCGTTAAAGTATGGGGATTCTATTGGGGGGATATAGGTAGCACACATGAGGACATTTTTCTCTGTTGAGATCATTTCCTCATTTCTAGCCAGATGTAAAATGTTCCTGTTTTGACTAATATCATAGAGTGGGTTAGGCCTGCTCTATACCAAATTAGCATACCCCCTGAGTCTCTTCCGTGTTTCACACCTGGTAGTTTGGTGGACGGGACTACCAGCTCTCTGTAACCTAGAGGGCAACCAGTGGGTCAGGCTCCTTTATACCATGTTTCTTGTAGGATGACAATGTCTGTATTTTCAATTTCTGCCAAAGGCAGTTGACCTCAGACCTTGTATATTGTAAGATGAGATAGTAAAAGGTTTGTGTTCCATAGTGTCTAGTGTTGTTTTTGTGTGGTTTAGGCCCGGACCATCACAGTAGGTGTGAGCAGAGCATGTTGAGCATCTGATACATACCTCTCAGGTCACAGAATGGGGCTTGGGTGGGTGTAATAGTGGGGGTTAGGCCTGTTGCTCTGCTCACGGCAGGGGCGGGGGGCATGGGGTGGGTAGAAGGGGCATAGGTCTGATATGGGGGGGCCTATGTAGGGTGTGGCCATGGTTTGCTTGGGGTCGTCTTAGCTGGTTGGGGTGTGGCTGGTGATGCTGTGGCCTGGATGTACAGTCGTGGCCAAAAGTTTTGAGAATGACACAAATATTAATTTTCACAAAGTCTGCTGCCTCAGTTTGTATGATGGCAATTTGCATATACTCCAGAATGTCATGAAGAGTGATCAGATGAATTGCAATTAATTGCAAAGTCCCTCTTTGCCATGCAAATGACCTGAATCCCCAAAAATCATTTCCACTGCATTTCAGCCCTGCCACAAAAGGACCAGCTGACATCATGTCAGTGATTCTCTTGTTAACACAGGTGTGAGTGTTGATGAGGACACGGCTGGGGATCACTCTGTCATGCTGATTGAGTTCAAATAACCGACTGGAAGCTTCAAAAGGAGGGTGGTGCCGTCATCATTGCTTTGCACAAAAAGGGCTTCACAGGCAAGGATATTGCTGCCAGTAAGATTGCAAATAAATCAACCATTTATCGGATCATCAAGAACTTCAAGGAGAGCGGTTCAATTGTTGTGAAGAAGGCTTCAGGGCGGCCAAGAAAGTCCAGCAAGCGCCAGGACCGTCTCCTAAAGTTGATTCAGCTGCGGGATCGGGGCACCACCAGTACAGAGCTTGCTCAGGAATGGCAGCAGGCAGCTGTGAGTGCATCTGCACGCACAGTGAGGCAAAGACTTTTGGAGGATGGCCTGGTGTCAAGAAGGGCAGCAAGGAAGACACTTCTCTCCAGGAAAAACATCAGGAACAGACTGATATTCTGCAAAAGGCACAGGGATTGGACTGCTGAGGACTGGGGTAAAGTCATTTTCTCTGATGAATCCCCTTTCCGATTGTTTGGGGCATCCGGAAAAAAGTTTGCCCGGGAGAAGACAAGGTGAGTGCTACCATCAGTCCTGTGTCATGCCAACAGTAAAGCATTCTGAGACCATTCATGTGTGGGGTTGCTTCTCAGCCAAGGGAGTGGGCTCACTCACAATTTTGCCTAAGAACACAGCCATGAATAAAGAATGGTACCAACACATCCTCCGAGAGTAACTTCTCCCAACCATCCAGGAACAGTTGGTGATGAACAATGCCTTTTCCAGCATGATGGAGCACCTTGCCATAAGGCAAAAGTGATAACTAAGTGGCTCGGGGAACAAAACATCAATATTTTGGCTCCATGGCCAGGAAACTCCCCAGACCTTAATCCCATTGAGAACTTGTGGTCAATCCTCAAGAGGTGGGTGGACAAACAAAAACCCACAAATTCTGACAAACTCCAAGCATTGATTATGCAAGAATGCCAGGACAGCATGCCATATTGACTCTTTGCATCAACTTCATGTAATTGTCAATAAAAGCCTTTGACACTTATGAAATGCTTGTAATTATACTTCAGTATTCCATAGTAACATCTGACCAAAATATCTAAAGACACTGAAGCAGCAAACTTTGTGGAAGTTAATATTTGTGTCATTCTCAAAACTTTTGGCCACGACTGTAGGTCCTCTTGGTGCAGGTTCTCTCGGTGCAGGTCTGGGAGGGTGTCTCGCTGATCTGGGTGTCTGTTGCTCTGTGGCTCTTGTGTGAGAGCTACGGTTGTGGGTGACGTCCTTCAAGGTCCTGGCAAAAGTTGTGATTTTCTGCCTTGTAGAGGTTGACCTGGTCATAAAGGCTGTTCAAGTCCAGGCTGCAGTGGTGGGCCAGGTATACATTAGGTTTTGAGGCACAGTCTCGTGAAATGCTTTCATTCACCCACTGTATGGTGGCAGGGTGAAAGTCTTTTTGTGGTAGCAGGGTGGAGATAACCACTTGTGTGTTGGGGAAAGTGGAAGAAGGTTTTTCAATCACTCCCTTGAGTGCTGTTGCCATCCTTTCTTGCTGGTCCCACAGGTCATTTGTGCCCGTGTGAATTATGTTATGGCGGGGGACCCTAGTCTGTCCTCTGACAACAGCTCCAGGGCATGCCTAGTGTTTGGGCACCAGAGTTTAGCCACTTTGTGTTTGGGAAAAAGTTTATCCTTTTGAATGTATTTGCCATTTGAGTCAATGAGGAGCACAATCTCTGGCTTTTGTGTGTCCTCATATGGATGTGGGGGGGGGGGGGGCAGGAGGGCTATCGGGGGAGCTGCCAGGAGTGATGTTAGGAGGGGGTGGAGTCTGTTGGGTTGGTGGGTCCTGTGTTGTCTGTGCCATTGTGGTGTTGAGGTTGTGGTCCGGGTCTGAGGTTGGCTGTTGTGCTGGCTTGTCTGGAGAGTGTCCTGCTCTCTGTCACACCTCAGTTTTCTGACCTTGTCCTTCAGTGCCATGTGCGCCTCTTTAAGTTCTCTCACCTTAGAACGTAGGGCAGCCAACTCTCTCAGACAATCGTCCATCTCCACCTTCTGCCCTCCGGGTCTTGTTGGGGAGTGTTGCTGTGCTGGCCTGTTTTGTGGGTTTGTTCTGTCTGTATTGTGTGGACTAACTCTCTGAGCTCCACCATGTCTCTCTCCAGCTCTGTGAATGTATCCCTCTCAATGATGGAGGAGCAGTGCAGTTGTGGGACCTGGGTGGGGGGGTGACTATCCTCGTCTGCAGGACAGTTTGAAGAGGTGTGATCAGACCCACTCAGGATGGGGGAATCATCACAGAGAGAGAGCTTTTCCTGCTGTGTTCTCTCTTTGATCCCGTAAAAGTCCTGCTGGAACTGCATGAGGATGTCCTGCACCATTACTGTCCCAGACTTGTACATGTTGACAGAGGTTGTTTCAATTTCCTCAATGTCTAGTATTCTGAGTTTCCACCCTGGGACAATACACTCTCTCTTGACATAGGTGTAGTGTGCTCTTATAGCATTGTGCCAGGGGATGGTATGTGTGAAAAATTAAGTTGCTTACGTTACCCTCTTGATAGAAAACAGCAAATTGTGTCTCTGGATTGTCCTTGAAGAGCTGTCTTTTGTACTTATTCCTTGCGTGTTATTTTTAATATCCATGGGGTTCTGTATTCTAATAACCACTGGACAGGGATAAGCCATGGGGGCTTCAAAGGCCTCTGCATTTGGGTGGGTGGGGCTGTGAAACTCTTCTGCCATTGTTGGGCTCAAGAGTATTCACACATCTGACTTCACACTTGCCGCCAGGTCCGTTCTGTCCTAGCAGTTTGGTAGCTTAGTATACCTATTTACTTAGCTTTATATAACAAAATTACTTACATATTCTTGTCTTTTACTTTTTGGCTTCAGAAGTAGCTTCAGACTGAATTTTACTCACTCAGTTTCGTGTTGGATGGTATTTTCAGGTTCCGCTGTGTTTCTGTTGCAGGTGTTTCTTCCCATCAGCCACTCCTGGGCTACAATACCCGGACCCCTTCTACTGCCGGTATGGGGCACGGAACCACGCCGATCCTTCACGACGGGACAACGACGTAATCTGCTCGAGGGGGTACACAACTGGCCCCTACGTTGCGACGTCCCCTGCATGTCCATCTGCTAGCCGCGGTCCGCTAGCCACGGCCCGCTACCTGCCTAGAAGCATATTGGACTGTTAGCTAAATAGATCCATCTGCCAAATTCTTGGGACACTATACCTATTCTGCCAATTGGACTTGGACTCGGAACCCTACTAATCCATCACGACTGGTCTATCGACGTCACTGCACGCGGAGGCTAAAACAGACTTTCCTCCGTCACGACGTCCCTCTAAGGCCCTTCGGCTAGTTTGATAGCCCCGGCCTCCTAGCTGTCTGAATCGCCGTGTCTCCAGCCAGCCCAACCACTCACTGGACCCCTATGATCACCCGGCTACGCATGCCTCTCCCTAATATCAATATGCCTTGTCCATTACTGTCCTGGTTAGTGATTATTGTCTTAGTTCCAACTCCCACATATGCGGTGACATCACCTGGTTTAAACGTCTCTAGAGACAATATCTCTCTCATCATTACTCAATGCCTAGGTTTACCTCCAATGTACTCACATTCTACCATACCTTTGTCTGTACATTATGCCTTGAATCTATTCTATCGCGCCCAGAAACCCGCTCCTTTTACTCTCTGTTTCGAACGTACTAGACGTCCAGTGCTGATAGCCTTTAGCTGTACCCTCATCCTACTCCTCCTCTGTTCCTCTGGTGATGTAGAGGTTAATCCAGGCCCTGCAGTGCCTAGCTCCACTCCTACTCCCCAGGTGCTCTCATTTGTTGACTTCTGTAACCGTAAAAGCAGTGGTTTCATGCATGTTAACATTAGAAGCCTCCTCCCTAAGTTTGTTTTCTTCACTGCTTTAGCACACTCTGCCATCCCGGATGTCCTAGCCGTGTCTGAATCCTGGCTTAGGAAGACCACCAAAAACCCTGAAATTTCCATCCCTAACAATAACATTTTCCGACAAGATAGAACTGCCAAAGGGGGCGGTGTTGCAATCTACTGCAGAGATAGCCTGCAGTTCTGTCTTACTATCCAGGTCTGTACCCAAACAATTTGAGCTTCTACTTTAAAAAATCCACCTCTCCAGAAACAAGTCTCTCACCGTTGCCGCTTGCTTTAGACCACCCTCTGCCCCCAGCTGTGCCCTAGACACCATATGTGAATTGATTGCCCCCCATCTATCTTCAGAGTTCGTGCTGCTAGGTGACCTAAACTGGGACATGCTTAACACCCCGGCCATCCTACAATCTAAGCTTGATGCCATCAATCTCACACAAATAATCAATGAACCCACCAGGTACAACCCCAAATCCATAAACACGGGCACCCTTATAGATATCATCCTAACCAACTTTCCCTCCAAAATACACCTCTGCTGTTTTCAACCAAGATCTCAATGATCACTGCCTCATTGCCTGCATCTGTAATGGGCCTGCGGTCAAACGGCCACCCCTCATCACTGTCAAACGCTCCCTAAAACACATCAGCGAGCAGGCCTTTCTAATCGACCTGGCCCAGGTATCCTGGGAAGGATATTGATCTCATTCCGTCCGTAGAGGATGCCTGGTTATTCTTTAAAAGTGTCTTCCTCACCATCTTAAATAAGCATGCCCCATTAAAGAAATTTAGAACCAGGAACATATATAGCCCTTGGTTCACTCCAGACCTGACCGCACTTGACCAGCACAAAAAAGCACTAGCATCGAATAGCCCTCGTGATATGCAACTTTTCAGGGAAGTTAAGAACCAGTATACACAGGTAGTTAGGAAAGCTAAGGATAGCTTTTTCAAGCAGAAATTTGCTCAAAAAAGTTCTGGGACACTGTAAAGTCCATGGAGAATAAGAGCACCTCCTCCCAGCTGCCCACTGCACTGAGGCTAGGAAACACTGTCACCACCGATAAATCCATGATAATTGAGAATTTCAATAAGAATTTTTCTACGGCTGGCCATGCTTTCCACCTGGCTACCCCTACCCCGATCAACAGCCCTCCATCCCCCACAGCAACTCGCCCAAGCCTCCCCCATTTCTCCTTCACCCATATCCAGACAGCTGATGTTCTGAAAGAGCTGCAAAATCTGGACCCGTACAAATCAGCCGGGCTAGACAATCTGGACCCTCTCTTCCTAAAATTATCTGCCGAAGTTGTTGCAACCCCTATTACTAGCCTGTTCAACCTCTCTTTCGTATCGTCTGAGATTCCCAAAGATTGGAAAGCTGCCGCGGTCATCCCCCTCTTCAAAGGGGGAGACACTCTAGACCCAAACTGCTACAGACCTATATCTATCCTACCATGCCTTTCTAAGGTCTTCGAAAGCCAAGTTAACAAACAGATCACCGACCATTTCGAATCCCACCGTACCTTCTCCGCTATGCAATCTGGTTTCAGAGCTGGTCATGGGTGCACCTCAGCCACGCTCAAGGTCCTAAACGATATCATAACCGCCATCGTATTCTCTGTAATGACACGTCGGCATAAGTAACTGGACCGGTTCCGAAAGCTGAGACAGTTAGTGGTGTAAGAATAGCCGTCTGAGCTGTCGGAACCAAAGAGTTTACTAACGGAGCGGACCAAGTGGAACTACTTCTCTGATAGAGTTCAGTGTGTCAAATCGGAGGGCCTGTTGTCCGGACCTCTGGCAGTCTCTATGGGGGTGCCACAGGGTTCAATTCTCGGGCCGACTCTCTTCTCTGTATACATCAATGATGTCGCTCTTGCTGCTGGTGATTCTCTGATCTACCTCTACACAGACGACACCATTCTGTATACCTCTGGCCCTTCTTTGGACACTGTTAACTAACCTCCAGACAAGCTTCAATGCTATACAACTCTACTTCCGTGGCCCCCAACTGCTCTTAAATGCAAGTAAAACTAAATGCATGCTCTTCAACCGATCACTGCCCGCACCTGCCCGCCCGTCCAGCATCACTACTCTGGACGGTTCTGAATATGTGGACAACTACAAATACCTAGGTGTCTGGTTAGACTGTAAACTCTCCTTCCAGACTCATATTAAGCATCTCCAATCCAAAATTAAATCTAGAATCGGCTTCCAATTTCGCAACAACTCATCCTGCCAAACATACCCTGGTAAAACTGACCATCCTACCGATCCTCGACTTCGGCGATGTCATTTACAAAATAGCCTCCAACACTGTACTCAACAATTTGGATGCAGTCTATCACAGTGCCATCCATTTTGTCACCAAAGCCCCTTATACTACCCACCACTGCGACCTGTACGCTCTCATTGGCTGGCCCTCGCTTCATACTCGTCGCCAATCCCACTGGCTCCAGGTCATCTACAAGTCTCTGCTAGGTAAAGCCCCGCCGTATCTCAGCTCACTGGTCACCATAGCAGCACCCAACCGTAGCACGCGCTCCAGCAGGTATACCTCACTGGTCACCCCCAAAGCCAATTCTTCCTTTGGCCGCCTTTCCTTCCAGTTCTCTGCTACCAACGACTGGAACGAACTGCAAAAATCACTGAAGCTGGAGACTCATATCTCCCTCTCTAGCTTTAAGCACCAGCTGTCAGAGCAGCTCACAGATCACAGCCCCTGTACATAGCCCATCTGTAAATAGCCCATCCAACTACCTCATCCCCATACTATATTTATTTATTTATCTTGCTCCTTTGCACCACACTATCTCTACTTGCACATTCATCTTCTGCACATCTACCATTCCAGTGTTTAATTGCTATATTGTAATTACTTCACCACCATGGCCTATTTATTGCCTTACCTCCCTTATCCTACCTCATTTGCACATACTGTATGTTGACTTTTTCTACTGTATTATTGACTGTATGTTTGTTTATTCCATGTGTAACTCTGTGTTGTTGTATGTGTCGAACTGCTTTGCTTTATCTTGGCTAGGTCGCAGTTGCAAATGAGAACTTCTCAACTAGCCTACCTGGTTAAATAAAGGTGAAATAAAAAAACAAAATCAAAATGTTGTTTGTTAGAAGTTTTTTCTTGATAGTCCTTAGTAGTAATAGTCAATTTTTGGCCAAAATAAAGGTTTTAGGTATGGAATTTTGATTTGGATTGAATGTTTTAATGAGGTTAGTACCCTGCATAAATCCTTGCAGATTATTTTGTGAATGTATCTACATTTAACATACTCTAATTCTATCTTTTTTGCAGAAGAACTCAGGAGTCCATGAGCTCACTGCTCTGTGGTCAGTCTGGGGTCATATTCAGGAAAGTCTCTCTCTCTCTCTCTCTCTCTCTGTTTTTCTCTCTCGGTGTCTCTCTCTCTCTGCATGTAGCCTGGGGTCAGTGTGTTGAGTTGATACAACATGTGGCCTGGGGTCAGTGTGTTG
>QNTS01003089.1:0-10199 GCA_003317085.1 Hucho hucho | reverse complement strand
TAAGAAACTACACTATGAAACAAAGATAAATGACAAAGTGTGATAGTAAAAAGCTTCAGAGCACCTTCAATGACATTTTGGGCAAAAAGGCAAACTCCACTTATTTAATTCAGTGAATCAGATGGTTCCTCCCTTTCCCTCCCTCCTTCCATCCCTCCCTTTACCTCCCTTCTTCCATCTCTCCTTGTACCTCCCTCCTTCCATCCATCCTTTTACCTCCCTCCTTCCATCCATCCCTTTACGTCCCTCCTTCCATCCCTCCCTTTACCTCCCTCCTTCCGTCTCTCCTTTTACCTCCCTCCGTCCATCGCTCCCTTTACCTCTCTCCTCCCTCCTCCCTTCCCTCCTTGTACCTCCCTCCCTTCTTCCATCCCTCCCTTTACCTCCCTCCTTCCATATCTCCTTCCATCCCTCCCTTTACCTCCCTCCTTCTATTCCTACTTTTACCTCCCTCCTTGCAGCAAATGTTTCATATAGCTTATAGAGAGAGCCTTTGATGATTTTACACACACAAACACACAGTATCACATCATTAGTATGATGAATAAGATCGAAGCCTCTGGGGCCACACACCCCCTGCAGGGCAGGGGGGAAAAAGAGAGCGAGAGAGAGAGAGAGAGAGAGAGAGAGAGAGAGAGAGAGAGAGAGAGAGAGAGAGAAAACATTTCCACTCTAAATTCTGGATGAATGCTCTTGACTTCAACAATCATCACCGTTTCCTGTTGCCTCTCAATGAAGGAATGATGGAGAGAGAGAGACGGAAGAAGAGAGGGAGGGAGAGGTGAAGAGATTACATTATATTGAGAGAGAGATGGAGGGGGTGATAGAGGAAGAGACGGAGGAAGAGATATAGAGAGCATCTATCTCAAAAGTTAGACATACTGATTTCTTCTTTATTCAACTCTTCCACTCCAGAATATTCCAGATCGATGGCTGCCTCCTCTAATAAGAGACAATGAACACTTGAGTTGCTCCATATTGTTCTTCCAAAGGTCAAGATCCTCATCCCTCTCTCACATACCAGATATACAACTCACTGACATTAACGCCTTTATGCAAGTCTGGGCTCAGCTTTCAAATGAGAGCATCAAACCAGAAACAGAGATAAAGGTCTTTATTAATGTATGATGGAGCGCATGCAAGAGGACTTTGCTGAAACAAGATATCAAACTCACTGACCTTAACGTCTGCACAATTGTGCTTAACTTTTACATGACATTGGCATACAAGATATTCAACTCATCTGTATTTCTCATGAAAGTGGTGACTTTATGCAAACAGGAAACCAAATTCCTGAGGCTACATTTATTGTAGCTGGGGATTTTAACAAAGCAAATTTGAGGAAAACGCTACCGAAGTTCTACCAACTCATTGACTGTAGTACCCGCACTGGTAAAACATTGGGTCCCTTCTACTCAACTTTTTTTTTAAATGCCTACAAGGCCCTCCTCCCCCGCCCTCCCTTTGGCAAATCTGAACACGACTCCATTTTGCTCCTCCCTTCCTAGAGGCAGAAACTCAAACAGGAAGTACCCATGCTAAGGTCTATTCAACGCTGGTCTGACCAATCGGAATTCATGTTTCAAGATTGTTTTGATCCCGCGGACCGGGATATGTTCCAGGTAGCCTCTGAGAATAACATCAACGAATACACGGATACAGTGACAGTGAGTTCCTCAGGAATTGTATAGGATATGTTATACCCACTGTGACTATTAAAACCTACCCAAACCAGAAACCGTGGATAGATGGCAGCATTCGTGCAAAACTGAAAGCGCAAACCACCGCAATTAACCATGGCAAGTTGACTGAGAATATGGCCGAATACAAACAGTGTAGTTATTCCCTCTGTAAGGCAATCAAACAGGCAAAACGTCAGTTCAGAGACAAAGTGGAGTCGCAATTCAACGGCTCAGGAATAAGACGTATGTGGCAGGGTCTATTGACAATCACAGACTACAAAGGGAAAACCAGCCACGTCGTAGACACCGACGTATTGCTTCTGGACAAGCTAAACACCTTCTTCGCCCGCTTTGAGGATAACACAGTGCCACCGACGAGGCCCGTTACAAGGACTGTGGGCTTTCCTTCTCCGTTGCCGACATGAGTAAGCCATTTAAGCTGTTAACCCTCACAGGGCTGCCGGCCCAGACGGAATCCCTAGCCGCGTCCTCAGAGCATGCGCAGATCAGCAGGCTGGAATGTTTATGGGCATATTCAATCTCTCCATATCACAGTCTGCTGTCCCCACTTGCTTCAAGATGTCCACCATTGTTCCTGTACCCAAGAAAGCAAAGGTAACTGAACTAAAAGACTATCGCCCTGTAGCACTCACTTCTGTCATCATGAAGTGCTTTGAGAGGCTAGTTAAGGATCATATCACCTCTACCTTACCTGACACCCTAGACCCACTTCAATTTGCTTACTACCACAATAGATCCACAGACGATGCAATCGCCATCGCACTAATGTGAGGGAACAATTATGTATTCACCTTATGTGTTGGATATGTAACAATTATTTACTTCATGAACACTAAGATATTTCTGTCCTGCTAATGCTGTGTTTTATGGTCTCCACTCTAGCACCTTGCAGCTAGTCTGGGTGTTGAGGACATGGGTTTCTGCTAGAGATAGCTTGAAGCTGACAATTGATTTGTGTTCGGGATAAAAACCTAAAAGATAGCATTCTATAGACAAGAAGTTTGGGTGTGACCCGAGATAGAGAGAGCCTAGAAGAGTTTAGAACAATGTCTCATTGGCTCATCTTCCTTGGATCTGGCAAACTAAGTAAAAGACCATCCTGTGTAGATAACCAAGGTGGCTTATGGGAAGGTTAGAAGTGACTGACTAAGCAATCTTGGTATCAGCTATATAAAAACTGTGCATCGTCTGTAAAGGCTAGACTCTCAGCCTAACAGTCAGTCAAGACTGGTGGGCTGACGGACTCATTATTGCAATAATTAATCTATATTAAATAAAGATGATTGTTTGAAGAAATGACCAAGACCAAGTCTCTCTCAGTACTGAATTTCCACTACACTTTCCCCTCTGGACAAGAGGAATACCTATGTAAGAATGCTGTTCATTTACTATAGCTCAGCATTGAACACCATATTACCCTCCAAGCTCATCATTAAGCTCTGGTTCTGGGTCTGAACCCTGTCCTGTGCAACTGGGTCCCGGATTTCCTGACGGGTCACCCACAGGTGGATAAGGTAGGAAACTTTGCTGATCCTCAACACAAGGGCCCCACAAGGATGCGTGCTCAGCCCACTCCTGTACTCCCTGTCCTGTGACTGCGTGGCCACACACGCCTCCAACTCAATCATCACGTTTGCAGACAACACAACTGTAGTAGGCCTGATTACCAACAATGACGAGACAGCCTACAGGGAGGAGGTGAGGGCCCTGGGAGAGTGGTGCCAGGAAAATAACCTTTCACTCAACGTCAACAAAACAAAGGAGCTGATCGTGGACTTCAGGAAACAGCAGAGGGAGCACGCCCCTATCCACATCGACGGGACCACAGTGAAGAAGGTGGAAAACTTCAAGTTACTTGGCGTACACATCACTGACGATCTGAAATGGTCACTCACAAACTTTTACAGATGCAAAATTGAGAGCATCCTGTCGGGCTGTATCACCGTCTGGTATGGCAACTGCACCGCCCGCAACCGCAGGGCTCTCCAGAGGGTGGTGCGGTCTGCCCAATGCATCATCGCGGGCAAACTACCTGTCCTCTAGGACACCTACAGCACCCGATGTCACAGGAAGGCCATCAACCACCCGAGCCACGGCCTGTTCACCCCGCTATCACCCAGAAGGCGAGGTCAGTACAGGTGGGTGCATCAAAGCTGGGACCGAGAGACTGAAAAACAGCGTCTATCTCAAGGCCATCAGACTGTTAAATAGCCATCACTAGCCGGCTTCACCCGGTTACGCAACCTTGCACCTTAGAGGCTGCTGCCCTATATACATAGACTTGGACTCACTGGCTACTTTAATAATGGAACACTAGTCACTTTAACTACTTAGGGAGCAGTGTAAGGCGCCAAATTCAAAATCCAAAAGTTGAATTATTAAACATTCATCAATATACAAGTGTTGCATAGTCATCAAAAGCTCTGCTTCTTGGTAATATCACAGCATTGTCAGATTTCAAAAAGGCTTTACGGCGAAAGCACAACATTTCATTGTTTGAGGATAGCACCTACAATATTTATCCATTAGCATGAATTCATAAACCAGCACGGTTCACACAAAACCCATTTCACAGCGAAAACAAATCCCTTACCTTTTGAAGACCTTCTGCTGAGGGCTTCCCAAGTGTCCAATGAAGACATCCAATGGTTCTTTTGTTAGAAAAAGTCATTTATTATATCCATAAATCTCAGTTTGGTTGGCGCGTTATGTTCAGAAAATCCAACGTCGAATCGCCCATTGAAACGTGAAGAGAACGCGTTCAAATATACCTATAAACCTTTCCTAAACAAATCAAATACCTGTTATAATGCATCCTTAGCTATCCTTTTATGACTATTAGCGCTAATATTTCACTCGGATGGTCACCTAAACGTTATATAACTAAAATAAAGTGGGGCGCGCACCCAGACTCGCGCCTGAGAAAACTTGTTGACATTTCAGGTCCCCTTACCATTTCCTGTTCCTATCCGTTCCTCTTACTCCAATCATTCCCAGTCTTTGTATATAGACTGTTGACATCTAGTGGAAGCCATAGGTACTGCAATCCAGGAGCTGGATTGCCTTGAAGTCAATGGGGAGAGTGTCAAACAGAGCAAAGGTCACCAAAAACTGCATTTCCGGATGGATTTTCCTAGGGATTTCGCCTGCTATATCAGTTCTGTTATACTCACAGACATTATGTTAACACTTTTAGAAACTTCAGAGTGTTTCCTATCCAATAGTACTAATTATGTGCATATCCTATTTTCTGAGCCTGAGTGGCAGGCATTTTACTTTGGGCACGCCAGACTCTCCAAAACCGTCACCTCTGCTGCCGCTCCCTAAGAAGTTAAAAAATTGTTTGCATACTGCTTTACTCATCTCATATGTACAGTGCTTTGCAAAAGTATTCTTCCTCCTTGGCATTTTTTCTATTTTGTTGCATTACAACCTGCAATTTAAATGGATTTTATTTGGATATCATGTTATGGACATACACAAAATAGTCCAAATTGGTAAAGTGAAATGAAAAAAAAAAAAACGGAAAAGTGGTGCGTGCATATGTATTCACCCCCTTTGCTATGTAGCCCCTAAATAAGGTCTGGTGCAACCAATTACCTTCAGAAGTCACATAATTAGTTAAATAAAGTCCACCTGTGTGGAATTTAAGTGTCACATGATCTGTCACATGATCTCAGTATATATACACCTGTTCTGAAAGGCCCCAGAGTCTGCAACACCACTAAGCAAGGGGCACCACCAAGCAAGTGACACCATGAAGACCAAGGAGCTCTCTAAACAGGTCAGGGACAAAGTTGTGGAGAAGTACAGATCAGGGTCGGTTATAAAAAAATATCTGAAACTTTGAACATCCCATGGATGTGGGATGTTCAAAGAATATGGCACCACAACAAACCTGCCAAGAGAGGGCCTCCCACCAAAACTCACGGACCAGGCAAGGAGAGAGGCAACAAAGTCAGAGAGGCACCAAAGAGACCAAAGATAACCCTGAAGCAGAGATTGGAATATCTGTCCATAGGACCACTTTAAGACGTACACTCCACAGAGCTGGGCTTTATGGAAGAGTGTCCAGAAAAATGACAATGCTTAAAGACTCCCCAAACATATGGAAGAAGGTACTCTGGTCAGATGAGACTAAAATTGATATTTTTGGCCATCAAGGAAAACCCCAGAGAACACCATCCACACAGTGAAGCATGGTGGTGGCAGCATCATGCTGTGGAGATGTTTTTCATCGGCAGGGACTGGGAATCTGGTCAGAATTGAAGGAATGATGGATGGTGCTAAATACAGGGAAATTCTTGAGGGAAACCTGTTTCAGTCTTCTAGAGATTTTAGACGGGGACGGAGGTTCACCTTGCAGCAAGGACAATGACCCTAAGCATACTGCTAAAGCAACACTTGAGTGGTTTAAGGGGAAACATTTAAATGTCTTGGAATGGCCTAGTCAAAGCCCAGACCTCAATCCAATTGAGAATCTGTGGTGTGACTTAAAGATTGCTGTACACCAGCGAAACCCATCCAACTTGAAGGAGCTGGAGCAGTTTTGCCTTGAAGAATGGGCAAGAATCCCAGTGGCTAGATGTGCCAAGCTTATAGAAACATACCCCAAGAGACTTACAGCTGTAATTGCTGCAAAAGGTGGCTCTACAAAGTATTGACTTTGGGAGGGGAGGGAGGTTGAATAGTTATGCACGCTCAAGTTTTCTGTTTTTTTGGCTTATTGCTTGTGGTAGGCATGTTGTGTAAATCAAATGATACAAACCCCCCAAAAATCTGTTTTAATACCATGTTGTAAGGCAACAAAATAGGAAAAATGCCAAGGGGGTGAATACTTTCGCAAGCCGCTGTATATACTGTATTCTATTCTACTGTATTTTAGTCAATGCCATTCCGACATTGCTCAATCTAATATTTATATATTTCTTAATTCCATTCTTTTACTTTTAGATTTGTGTGTATTGTTGTGAATTGTTTTAGATACTACTGCACTGTTAGAATCTACTGCACTGTCAGAGCAGTGTACAGCCTGTGCAAAAAAACAGCAGAGCTCATGCCTTTCAAGCGACATTTTTCAAATCATCATTAGTCTCATCATAAAGAATTACAATGTATTAAAAATCAAAACATGTAGCCCAACGTTTGTAGAACAACTAAAGTTACGTAACATCTGCTAAATATGTGTATGTGACCAATACAATTTGATTTGATTTTGATTTGAATTTGATTTGATAAAACAAGACAAACTTCAAACAAGATATACAACTCCCTGACCTAACCGTCTGCTGCCTATGCAATATAGTACTTTTAATGTAATATAGAACTTTCCTTAAACATGACAGGTGCACATTTTCCTTTAATCCAAGAGAAGAGAGGATTCTGCCTAGCTGCCATTTTACAATAATCCCCCTTAATACGATGGCAATGTCACAATAGGATGTGTGAAGTGGCGGTGTGTGTGTGTCTGTGTGTTTGTGCGTGTGTGTGTGTATGTGTGGCAGCGGCAATGTCAGGAGAGGGTGTGTGAAGTAGCTGACACATACGCATTCATATATTAACCTTGAGTACCTGATACCTCATTGAGCTATCGTGTGTATGTGTGTGTGTGTGTGTCTGTGTGTGTATGTGTGCACGTGTGTGTGTGCACGTGTGTGTGTGCACGTGTGTGTGTGTATTTGGGCGGCAGCTAGCCTAGCGGTTAGAGCATTGGGCCAGTAACAAAAAGGTCGCTGGTACAAATACCAGAGCCGACAAGGTAAAAACATCTGTCGATGTAATTTGCTCCAGGGTTGCCGTACTACTACAGTATGACCATGTAAAATAACACATTTCACTGCACCTATCCAGTGTATGTGACTATTTCTATTAGGTGAGTGTGTGATGGATGTTAATGGAAGAGCTGCCAGAGGCAGTAATTACAGTAAACACCATTGACATGATGCACACACACATTCTGACAGCTTCATCTACTGACACTGCTTTACACAATACAAGGAGAAGGAGCGAGAGAGAGAGTAGGGGAATAGCGAGAAGAGAGAGCACCTTTCAACAATGAAAGCAACAATTATGTCCTTGTCTTCTGTTCATGTCTGATGTTTTGTCTCTGTCAAATTGTGCCTTCCTCCATTTCCTCACTCTCTGCCTCTCTCTCCTCTATCTCTCCCCCCTCTCTCTCTCTATCCCTACCCTCCCCCTTTTCAACTGATGATTACCAAAACAAAACACTTCACAGTGATCTTGCTGCAGTCAAGGGTTTCACTCATCACTTCTGTTCAGCTGTTAAGTTCCAGAAAGAAACAATGGTGACAAAGTAACTTGTGTCAATCAAACTAATCATCATCTTCAGCATCATCAACAACTTCACAACAATCATCACAAGTATCACTGTCATCACCAATCATCACTTCAAAAAGCCTATTTTCTACAACTACCGTAAAACTTTAATTAATAGCCTGGGTGTTTATTTGCTTCAATCAATCAACACAACAGCCGCTTATTAGAAACATGCTTCTATTTGAGCCAGGCGTCTATTTACTTAATGAACACAGCTTTTGCTCAATAAAATGTTGAGAAGACCGCCACACTGTTTCCTGTGACCAGTATGATGAGTATAAACATTATAATAACAAATCCATCGCAGATCAGGCTTGCAAAGACTATGCTGCCTATCGTACACCACCGATATTCGTGCTTCAGAGATGTGTCCATGGTAACCTCAGAAACAATTCATTTAGACCAGGCATTTATTTGCTGAAATGTGTGCCGATGTCCGGCTATTAAAAGGGACAGGAGGCTATTTAATGCTCTGCTTTTAATTGACATTTTACGGTATGTGACTAACATGTGGCTAGCATGGCTCCAGTCGCCCGGCCCTCCTCCAGACTCTGTCCTCTGTCCTCTCTCCAGGGATAGTCCAGACCTAGGCCCCCTGGTAAACTATAGCATCATCATCATAACAGAGAAGATAACTAGTAGAATGGCTCCTTAACACCAAGGACACAGCAAATACACACAAACATGTACAGACACATGCAGACACACACGCATGCAAGGGCGCTCACACACACACACTCACAGAGAGCGACCACTCAGAGAAAAAAATGACCACAACGGGCAACTTACTTACAACAGGCAGGAAAGATGGCCAAATCACAAACACAACACAACACATACACACACAAAACACAACACACACACAAAACACAACACACAAGCACACAAATCACAACACAAACACACACAACACACACACACACACACACACACACACACACACACAAGCACAACACACACACACACACACACACACAGCACCTCAGGGCCAAGGTTCTGGTGATGCATCATTACCCTCCCTCGGAGGTGATTCCATATCCCAGCATGCATTTCTCATGTGGAGATGAAATTACCCCTGGGCCGTGCTGAGAGCCAAAAGAGTGTGTCCTCTCTCCTCTCCTTCATCTCCTCCCCCTCTCTCCTCTCTTTCATTTCTTCCCCCTCTCTTCTCCTTCATCTCCTCCCCCTCTCTCCTCTCCTTCATCTCCTCCAGCTCTGTCCTCCATCTCACTCTTTTTATCCTCCTCTCCTTCTTCTTTCCTCTTCTCTTTGACCTCTATCTGCTCTCTCATTTTCTTTCTCTCATGTCTCTCTCTCTCTCTCTCTACCTCCCTCTTTCTCTTTTCTCTCTCACCATCTCTCTCTCTTCCCTTTATCTCCCTCTGGTCTCTCCCTTTCTCTGAGGGAAAACGACAGAATAAAAACAGAGACAAAAAGGATGGACGGGTTGTACAGTAGCACCAGTGTCTAACTATATGAACGAAGCTCCCGTGTGTCCCTAGTGTCTGCCTTACAATAGCCTCGGGTTTATTTCATATCACACTGTCATGTTCACACAACAGTCCCACTTCTCTTTCCACATTCATTCACTACAACACCACAATACAATACCACCTATACAGTACAATAAAGAGCAGCACTGAAGAAAGGGTCAACTTTATAGCTACAGTCCACACAAAAAACACATACGACATACCCTCAAACATCTCCTAGGTATAAGGACTGCAAAATGTCAGTATGGTTTGAGTGGCTGGATATTGTATCTCATATTGGATGTGAATGTACTCCATAGAAAATGGCCCTTAGCTCACACGCACTTATAGTTGATCTCAAAATTGGGCCTCAATTTTCATTTAAAGGAGATCCTCTCACACAGTAATACATAAACCATATGACGCTGTACACGATACGCACACATGGACACACAGACACACACACACACAACCTCCTGCATAACGATGACAGCTCTCCTCCAGGTATCAGTGTATCATGTGGTGTACCATTCCCCAGAGAAATCACCTAGTGGTTAGACGCACACACACACACACACACACACACACACACACACACACACACACACACACACACACACACACACACACACACACACACACACACACACACACACACACACACACACACACACACACACACACACAC
>QNTS01003088.1:144306-174420 GCA_003317085.1 Hucho hucho | reverse complement strand
AAACAGGTTCTATAACTGTAACCACCTAAACTGTAAACCGGTTCTATAGCTGTAACCACCTATTGCTGGAAACAGGTTCTATAACTGCAACCACCTATTATTGGAAACAGGTTCTATAACTGTAGCCACCTATTACTGGAAACAGGTTATATAACTGTAACCACCTAATACTGGAAACAGGTTCTGTAGCTGTAACCACCTATCACTGTAAACAGGTTATATAACTGTAACCACCTATTACTGGAAACAGGTTCTATAACTGTAACCACCTACTCCTGTAAACAGGTTCAATAACTAACCACCTATTACTGTAAACAGGTTCTATAACTGTAACCACCTATTACTGTAAACATGTTCTGGAAACAGGTTCTATAACGGTAACCACCTATTACTGGAAACAGGTTCTATAACCACCCACCTACAACAGTAAACAGGTTCTATAACTGTAACCACCTATTACTGGAAACAGGTTCTATAACTGTAATCACCTATTACTGGAAACAGGTTCTATAGCTGTAGCTACATTACTGTAAACAGGTTATATAACTGTAACCACCTAGAACAGTAAACCGGTTCTATAGCTGTAAAAACCTATTACTGTAAACAGGTTATATAACTTTAACCACCTATTACTGGAAACAGGTTCTGAACCTGTTTCCAGTAATAGGTGGTCTGAGGAACTGGAGAGAGTGAGGGAGGTAGAGGGAAGGATGGAGGGAGGTAGAGGGAGGTAGAGAGGAGGCTTTCGGGATGGATGACATCGTTGGCTATATAATACCAGGGTCTTAGGAACTTAAGAGGCAATTGAATCAAATCAAATGTTATTAAATCACATGCTTCGTAAACAACAGGTGTAGACTGAAATGCTTACTTACAGACCCTTCCCAACAACGCAGAGAAAGAAAACCGAAAAATAATTTTAAAAGTAACCTTGAATAATAAATACACAATGAGTGACTTGGCTATATACAAGGGGTAACAAGGGGTAACAGTACCAAATCGATGTAAAGGGATACGAGGTGATTGAGGCAGATACAGGGCCTTCAGAAAGTATTCATACCCCTTGACTTATTGCACATTTTTCATGTGTTACAGCCTGAATTCAAAATAGATTAAATAGATGTTTCTCTCACCCATTTACACACAATAACCCATAATGACAAAGTGAAAACATGTTTTTAGAAATGTTAGCAAATTTATTGAAAAAGAAATACAGAAATAGCTAATTTACATAATTATTCAAGCCTCTGAGTCAATTCATGTTAGTATCACCTTTTGGCAGCGATTACTGCTGTAAGTCATTCTGGCAGCTCTAAGAGCTTTGCACACCTGGATTGTACAATATTTGCACCTTATTCTTCTTAAAATTCTTCAAGCTCTGCCAAGTTGGTTGTTGATCATTGCTAGACAGCCATTTTGAAGTCTTGGCATAGATTTGCAAGCCAATTCAAGTCAAAACTGTACCCAGGCCACTCAGGAACATTCACTGTCTTCTTGGTAAGCAACTCCAGTGTATATTTGGTCTTGTGTTTTAGGTTATTGTCCTGCTGAAAAGGTGCATTTGTCTCCCAGTGTTTGTTGGAAGGCAGACTGAACTAGGTTTTCCTCAAGGATTTTGCCTGTGCTTAGCTCTATTCTGTTTCTTTTGCATAAAAAAAACTCCCTAGTCCTTGATGACAAGCATACCCATAACATGACGCAGCCACCACCATGCTTGAAAATATGAAAAGTGGTATGCTTTGTATTCAGGACAAAGTTAATTTCTTTGCCACATGTTTTGCAGTTTTACTTTAGTGCCTTATTGCAAACAGGATGCATGTTTGCAATATTGTTATTCTGTACAAGTTTCCTTCTTTTCACTCTTGTCAATCAGGTTAGTATTGTGGAGTAATTACAATGTTGTTGATCCATCCTCAGTGTTCTCCTATCACAGCCATTAAACTCTAACTCTAACCTTTTTAAAGTAGCATTGTCCTGGCATCTGCCAAACCCAGATTCGTCCGTCGGACTGCCAGATGGTGAAGCGTGATTCAACACTGCAGAGAATGCATTTCCACTGCTCCAGAGACCAATGGCGGTGAGCTTTACACCACTCCGGGCCTAGGGCTGTGGCAGTCACAAAATTGGTGAATGTCAAGCAAATAACTGCCGGTCTCTTGGTACTGTAATTGACCGTTAATTAACATACAGATATTTAGCATCTCCTGGTTTCCACTGATAAAGACCTTTGGAACATCTACATTTTAAAAAGTTGGATAAATCCATGTAATATAGCCTAGACAGTCACAATAAATCCATTATTTATTTTAGACAGGTGTAAAGAAACATAACATTAAGAAAATGTAGTCTATTTCAGAAGAACAGAATAGAATACTGAGTTGTCCTTATGTTAGATCCTGTTCTGGCTGTGTCAAATGGCTAATTAATTTAGCAGACAAGATTTTCTTAGAATTCCGTGGCATTATTTTATAGTATGAAAAATATAATTGAACAAAGCTGAATAAAATAGAAAGGATATTTTCTCCAAACGATTTGAGGGAGTGCGCACATGCAGCTATTATGTTTTTAGCAATAAACAAATAAATAGGTACTCCTATATGCTTAATTTAGAGTTATTAATTTAACTTTAGTTGTTCTACAAATGTTGGACAATTTGTTTTGATTTTTAATACATTGTAAGGCTGCATAATGCAACTAATGATGATTTGAAAAAAGTTGTATGAAAGGCATGAGCTCTGCTGTGTTTTTTTGCGCAGGCTGTACACACTTCATCCGTCTCTCAGTCCAAATTGGACAAGCACTTGATAATGCCTAGAATTTCCCGGCAGAATCCCCTTTGTTTGGCCGAAATGCCCCCTAAAAGAATCCATGCCTTATGCGGCCAGTGGCCATTGTGCCCTCGGGCTGGATATAACAATAATTATTCTCCCTGAGTGCTGTGTGCTTCGAAGCACCTCTCACACACATGGCTCTCCATCACGTGATCTGGTCTTTCTCACAGGCTACAAGTGAAGACAGACACATCAGGGAAGTAACTGTACACGTCCTTATCCAATTCTGGAGGTGCATATTGAGGATATTGATGAAGTGTCCGCATTAACTTTTCGTCAGCCAGCAAGAGGAGTAGGCCTTACGAACAGCAAAAGCACTAGCCAATGTCAATCTACTATCCCCCATAGTACAAAAGTTGACCTATTCTATTCTGTGCCAGAAATCCATATTCCAAACCGTCTGGGACATATTTATACAACCACTAGCATAAAAAAGTTACTTTCTTACGCAATGAGGCTTACGCAACAGATCAGAGCATTTAGCTTAACATGTTGATAAACTATTAGGCTATTTCTTCACATTATAAGCGCAGCAACGCACAAACTGTCAGTGATTTATTTAGAATTCAAGGCACACTTAACCAGCATGGCTAACACAGCATTCTGCAGCGATACGCCGTCCCATCTGGTTTGCGCTTAGTGGGACTATCATTTGTTTTTCAACAGGACAATGACCCAAAACACACCTCCAGGCTGTGTAAGGGCAATTTGACCAAGGAGAGTGATGGATTGCTGCATCAGATGACCTGGCCTCCACAATAACCCAACCTCAACCCAATTGAGAAGGTTTGGGATGAGTTGGACTTCAGAGTGAAGGACAAGCAGCCAACAAGTGCTCAGCATGTGGGAACTCCTTCAAGACTGTTGGAAAAGCATTCCTCATGAAGCTGGTTGAGAGAATGCCAAGAGTGTGAAAAGCTGTCATCAAGGCAAAGAGTGGCTACTTTGAAGAATCTAAAATATATTTAGAATTGTTTAACACTTTTTTGGTTACTACATGATTCCATATGTGATATTTGTAGAATACAATGTAGAATAAAGAAAAACCCTTGAATGAGTAGGTGTGTCCAATCTTTTGACTGGTACTGTATGTGTGATTTTTTTGGGGATTTAGAATGGACTATTATCATGCACCTGTATCGAAACCGGGTCAGCGGGTAAAAAATACAATCTGTGCACTTAAATAGCGAATGGAGGACGATTTCACCCTGGTTCATTTTCATGCCAGCCAGACAGACTATACTCCTATACCCGTCGTAAATATAAGCAATGTGATTAATATTAGGAAAGTTCCCGAAAATAAATAGTGGGCCTAGCCTATAGAAAGCTGATGGGATCCTCCTCTTTTTAATAGAGGCCATCATTCTGCTTTTTCCCGCAAATGTTGCGCAACATGAGCTCATGGGTTCTGATGAAGTGTTTGATTAGATTTTGGATTACATTTGCATTGATGTCAGAGTGATTAGAGGGACAATAGAGTGCTGAGTACCAGGCAGTTAAGCACGTTTGGTAGGCTACTAATGACCATCAGCAGCATCAGAGCTTGGAGTAGCCTAATTACGTGACTAAACGGTCACATGGAATTTTACTGCCTTCATGACTCGTGACCGCCGATGTGGAAGTAATACAGTCACCGTAACAGCCCTACTACGGCCGACGCTTGGCATTGCGCATGGTGATCTTAGGCTGCTCGGCCATGGAAACCCATTTCATGAAGCTCCCGAAGAAGTTATTGTGCTGACATTGCAATGGGTGTGGCTGAAATAGCCGAATCCACTTATTTGAAGGGGTGTCCAAATAGTGTAATTCCATTTTGACATTATGGGGAATTGTGTGTAGGCCAGTGACACAAAATCTAATCAATGTTTAATTCATGCTGAAACAACAAAAATGGAATAAGTCAAGGGGTATGAATACTTTCTGAAGCCACTGTATGTACATACAGGTAGCAGTAAAGTGACTAGGCAACAGGATAGATAATAAACAGTGGCAGCAGCGTATGTGATGAGTCAAACAAGTTAATGCAAAGTGGGTCAATGCAAAGAGTTGGCAGGGAGCTTGGCCCCAGTGAGGTACTGGGCCATACGCACCACCCTCTGCAGCGCCTTGCGGTCGGCATACCAAGCGGTGATGCAGCCAGTCAAGATGCTCTCAATGGTGCAGCTGTAGAACTTTGAGGATCTGAGGGCCCATGCCAAATCTTTGGTGTTGATGTGAGCCATGACCAGCCTTTCAAATAATTTCATGGCTACAGATGTGAGTGCTACAGGGCGATAGTCATTTAGACAGGTTACCTTGGCGTTCTTGAGCACATGGACTATGGTGGTCTGCTTGAAACATGTAAGTATTACAAAGGGCCAGGGGGAAGTTGAAAATGTCAGTGAAGACACTTGCCACATGTTCTGAGTACACATCCAGGTAATTAATCTGGCCCTGCGGCCTTGTGAATGTCGACCTGTTTAAAGGTCTTACTCACATCGGCTATGGAGAAGCTGTGATGAAGGGGATTGTGGGAAAAAAAGAGGAGGAGAGGGAAAGGCTGAAAGGGGATCAGGGTTAGAAGCTCTTCTGTACAGAGTGGGAGAGAAGGGAAGAAGAGCCATATATATCAGGGTTGGGGTCAATTAAAATTGAAAGCCAGTCAATTCAGGAAGCAAACTGAAATTCCAATACAATAATTGGAAAAAAAGGGCATCTATTTTCAATGACTTTGAGAAGCTATTTGTATGAAAAAGTTTTATAATTTTTAAATTCAAATCGCTCCCTGAATTGAATGACTTCAATTAGAATTAACCCCAACCCTGACAGATATTTAGCTATTTACCTCGCTGGTTCTGAAGATGACTCTGTAGTTGTACTGTTGTCCATGTTCCTTGTGTTCCTCTAGCTTCTCTCTCCTCAAACTCACTGCTACCGGACCAAGAGTCTCATCTACACCCAGGTAGTTCCAATGCTCTGGACGAGAGAGTGAGCGAGAGAGGAGGGGACAAGGTGAAAGAGGGAGAAGAGAGAAAGTCAGATTTTTTCCCAAGGCATACAGACATTCATATCTACTATACCTTAGCAATGCACGAATAGAGACCGCTATAATCTCACTTCTCAGGTAGAAGTAGTAGTAGTAGTACCAGTAGTAGTACTAGTAGTACCAGTAGTAGTAGTAGTAGTACCAGTAGTAGTAGTAGTAGTACCAGTAGTAGTAGTAGTAGTAGTAGTAGTAGGCCCCCAGACCTCTCCTCTTCCTCCCATCCTCCCTCTCTCTCTGATATACAGTTGAAGTTGGAAGTCATTAAAACTCATTTTTCAACCACTCCACAAATTACTTGTTAACAAACTATAGTTTTGGCAAGTCGGTTAGGACATCTACTTTGTGCATGACACAAGTAAGTTTTCCAGACAGATTATTTCACATTTAATTCACTGTATCACAATTCCAGTGGGTCAGAAGTTTTACACTAAGTTGACTGTGCCATCAAACAGCTCGGAAAATTTCAGAAAATTAGGTCATGGCTTTAGAAGCTTCTGATAGGCTAATTGACATCATTTGAGTTAAGGTGTACCTGTGAGGTGTACCTGTGGATGTATTTCAAGGCCTAACTTCAAACTCAGTGCCTCTTTGCTTGACATCATGGGACAATCAAAAGATACCAGCCAAGACCTCAAAAAGAAAAAAAAGATTGTAGACCTCCACAAGTCTGGTTCATCCTTGGGAGCAATTTCTAAACGCCTGAAGGTACCACGTTCATCTGTACAAACAATAGTACGCAAGTATAAAACACCATGGGACCACGCAGCTGTCATACCGCTCAGGAAGGAGACGCGTTCTGGAGGAAACAGGTACAAAAGTATCTATATCCACAGTAAAACGAGTCCTATATCGACATAACCTGAAAGGCCACTCAGCAAGGAAGAAGCCACTGCTCCAAAATCGCCATAAAAAAAAGCCAGACTACGGTTTGCAACTGCACATGGGGACAAAGATCATACGTTTTGTAGAAATGTCCTCTGGTCTGATTAAACAAAAATAGAACTGTTTGGCCATAATGACCATCGTTATGTTTGGAGGAAAAAGGGGGAGGCTTGCAAGCCGAAGAACAACATCCCAACCGTGAAGCACAGGGGTGGCAGCATCATGTTGTGGGGGTGCTTTGCTGCAGGAGGGACTGGTGCACTTCACAAAATAGATGGCATCATGAGGCAGGAAAATTATGTGGATATATTGAAGCAACATCTCAAGACATCAGTCAGGAAGTTCAAGCTTGGTCGCAAATGGGTCTTCCAAATGGACAACGACCCCAAGCATACTTCCAAAGTTGTGGCAAAATGGCTTAAGGACAACAAAGTCAAGGTATTAGAGTGGCCATCACAAAGCCCTGACCTCAATCCCATAGAACATTTGTGGGCAGAACTGAAAAAGTGTGTGCGAGCAAGGAGGCCTACAACCATGACTCAGTGAAACCAGCTCTGTCAGGAGGATTGGGCCAAAATTCACCCAACTTATTGTGGGAAGCTTGTGGAAGGCTACCAAAACATTTTACCCAAGTTTAAATTGTTTAAGACAATGCTACCAAATACTAATTGAGTGTATGTAAACTTCTGACCCACTGGGAATGTGATGAAAGAAATAAAAAGCTGAAATAAATAATTCTCTCTACTATTTATTAAGAATTTCCCATTCTTAAAAAAAGTGGTGATCCTAAGTGACCTAACACAGGTAATTTTTACTTGGATTAAATGTCAGAAATTGTGAAAAACTGAGTTTAAATGTATTTGGCTAAGGTGGATGTAAACTTCCGACTTCAACTAAGTAGTAGTAGTAGTAGTAGTAGTTAGTAGTAGTAGTAGGCCCCCAGACCTCTCCCTTCCTCTCAGATAAGTATTTCTGGTAGTAGTATCTCAGATATAAATATTTCCGGTAGTGGTAGTAGTAGTGGTAGGCTCCCAGACCTCTCCCTCCCTCCCTCTCACCTCTCAGATAGAAGTATTTCCTGTAGTAATAAGACCCCAGGTCGCAGTGTTCCACAGATCGTTTGGCCCTATCAGCATGCTGTCCCTGTCCGTCTTTAGGGGCCTCCAGCACGGACACCCCGGCGTTGGTGAAGTGGGGGAGAGAGGTCTCCAGGGGCCCCTCCTCTGAGCCACTTCCCCCCCCAGAGCCACTGGAGTTGCCCCCACTGCCTATACTACCCTGCTGAGAGGGGGAAGGAGGAACGTTAGTATGGAGGTATTCAGGGGGGAAAAGGTGTGTTTTTATGACATCTTTGAAAGATGAACTGTCTGATAAAGTAGTGTCTTAGTTCAATATCAATGATGATTGTTTCACATTACGTAAAATATGAATTATCGTGATATTCAAAACAGGTCATGGAAATGTGTAAGGGTATAGCGCGAGTCAGTCTGCATGTGAGTGAGTGTATACATTCACTGGCCAGTTTATTAGGTAAAACACATCTAGTACTGGGTTGGACCTCCCTTTTCCTCCAGAACAGCCGGAATTATTTGGGCCATGGAAACTTTGCTCATTTGGTATCAAGGGACCTAACGTTTTCCAGGAAAATATTCCCCCACACCATTACACCGCTGCCAGCTGCCTGTACCGTTGACACCAGGCAGGATGGGGCCATGGACTCACTCTTCCATCAGCATGAAGCAACAGGAACTGGGATTCGTCTGACAAGGGAATGTTTTTCCAGTCCTCAATTGTCCAGTGTTGATGATCGCGTGCCTGCTGGAGCCGCTTCATCTTGTTTTTAGCTGATAGGAGTGGAACCCGGTGTGGTCGTCTGCTGCAATAGCCCATCCGTGACAAGGACCAACGAGTTGTACGTTCTAAGATGCCGTTCTGCACACCACTGTTGTACTGCGCCGTTCTTTGTCTGTTTGTTTCCCGCCTGTTAGCTCGCACCATTCTTGCCATTCTCCTTCGACCTCTCTCATCAACGAGCTGTTTTCGCCCACAGGACTGCTGCTGACTGGATGTTTTTTGTTTGTTGCACCATTTCTCTGTAAACCCTAGACATTGCTGGGCGTGAAAAGCCCAGGAGACCCGGACGTTTTCTGAGATACTGGAACCGGCATGACTGCCACCGATAATCATAGCATTCTCAAAGTGACTTAGGTCACTCGTTTTTATAACACTCAATCGAACAGTAACGTAATGTCTCAATGCCTGTCTGCCTGCTTTATATAGCAAGCCACAGCCACACTGCCTGTATGAGCAAACACATTTTCGTGAATGTACCTAATAAACTGGCCACAGTGTATTGTGTATATATTATGCATGTATGTGTGTGTAGTAGGGTTGTAATGATGTTAGTATGGCGACTCTAGGTAGTAAGGAAGGAAAGGAAAGAAAAGATGAAGGGGCCTTCATGTCTTGAGGAAAAACGTCATAATGTCAGACAAAACAACCAAATGTTATCACCCAGTCACCACCCAGTCACAACTGTTTATATTGCATGCTACAGCACAACATATTTGACATAAAGTACGTTTTTTTGAAGGACCATAGCGTTTAGTCGGCTATGTGGGCGCTTCTTTGTCAAGGAAAAACTGGTGGTATGACAACACTAGGTGTGTAGTGTGTGTGTGTGTGTCTTGTTGTATGTATTTGTGTTTTTTATGTATGTGTGTATAACGTGTCCTCCTACCCGTTTAGAGAGGCCAATGTTCCTCTCTCCCTCTCCTCCCAGTTCATTCCTGAAACAAGGGCAGTTCAGCACCAGATCGTTGCTCTTCTCATCACCAGGGTCTAGGGCAGGGTTTGTGGTGTGAGTCCCTCCCTGTCCCGTGCCCCCCTCCTTCCCACTCAGCTCCTCCTGGGACCCGCACGGAGACCCGCCCCCGCCGCATACCCCGCTCTGATTGGATGAAAGCGAGGAAGTGGCGGAGGCCGAGGCCGAGGCAGCGGCCGCAGCGGATGCGCCCGTGGTGGTGTTCTTGCGTTTCCCGCCGGACTGTCGACCCTGGATAGCCTCGTTGAGGTCGAAGAGGATACTCTGCACGTCAAAGTGAGCAAAGCCTTTCTGACAGGACCAGGGTTTTGGAGGGGGGCCGCTGACGTCCTCCCGCCCTCCATCCTCCACGTCAGACCCAGCCCGGGACGAGTCACCCTCGGCCTTGACGCTGCGGAGCTTCCTGAAGATGGACTCCCCTCCAGTCTCCGACTGGAATCAGGTAAGATAATGACTTTATTATCCCCATAGGGAAATGTTGTTTGCATCACGGTGCATATATTAAAAACAAACAATGTATGGATAAAAACTATTATTGATGAAATGTAATACTGGTCTAATGTACAGACTCATAATACATTTTAAAAAACGTATTAAGCATAGACACGACAATTGTGACCCGTTTCAAGAAGCTAGGCGTACGTCTAGCAGGAGAGGAATTTTAACATATTTTTATTTATTTTTATCAAAATGTGATTTTTGGAATGGAATGTGAACTTTAATGTGCATTAATAACAAACTTGTATGCTATCTTTAAATACGAATACAATTGTTAAAATTACAAGTCTAGTTGGTTTAGCCACAGAAAAATACAGGAACCTTCCCGCTAGCGCTGATTAGCTGAGATAATGGATGGTCTGGAAATGCCGAGAGATGAGTTCTGATTGGTCTGCCATGTAGCAGGCTTCTGTCTATAACATGAGCTGCTCAGTATGTGTAGATAATCCTTTCTACTGTGGCTTTTTTTTTTTTTAAGATATCATGAAGAACTGAAAAAGTGTTGCTGCTGTTCTCAACATTGCTGCCCTGAAGTTAACAGGCACTATAGACAAAGATCAGTGGGAAAACGTTGTGATGGACTACTTTCTGGAGGACGATGAAAAGGAATCAGACAGTGAGGAAATATTTTCATTGAACCAGACATTGTAGACTTCTGATGACAGTGGTGGGGAAGAAACGGTGATCAACAGTGTTGTTGTCACAGAAGAAGTTGACCAAGTTTTGAAATCAGTGGAATGCCTGGTGGAAGCAGAGAGATGATTGCCAAATGTGGAGAGTCGAAAACAGAACACAGAAGGCTGTTTAATAAACACCTGTCTCTGGATTACATCTTTAAAACTAGGGGCAACCATGGCATTCATGGCCGAGAGGGAGAAGCATTCATCCATGTAAACGGAAAAGAGTCTAGCTACATTTTCATATATTATACGTTTCTAATTTTGTCAGAAAGTCAGTTTCATTGCAAGTTTAAGCATACTGTTATCTAGCTAGCTAACAGTATGTGTCACGACTTCCGCCGAAGTCGGTGCCTCTCCTTGTTGGGTGGTGTTCGGCGGTCGACGTCGCCGGTCTTCTAGCCATCACCGATCCACTTTTCATTTTCCATTTGTTTTGTCTGTGTTTCCACACCTGGTTTCAATTCCCTCATTACATGTTTTGTATTTAACCCTCTGTTCCCCTCATGTCTTTGTGTGGGATTGTTCATTGTAGTGCTTGTGCACTTCATGTACTGGTGCGTTACGGGCTATTTTGTGCCCATTTTCTCTCATGTTGTTTGAACCGTTGGGTTGTTTATTAAACGACTAGGTTTATTACCCAGTTTTGCTCTCCTGCGCCTGACTTCTCTGCAACCAGTTACACAACCCCTACAGTATGCTTAAACTTGCAATGAAACTGACTTTGACAAAATTAGAAACGTTTAATATCAGGTAAGAGAGTTGGGATTATGGTTCATTGTTAGCTAGCTAACATTGAACATAGTTGGTTAGCTTTAGCTACCTGCAGATTCATGCATTGTGCATGGTAGTATGAGTTGGGATTATGGTTCATTGTTTAGCTAGCTAGCTACGGCAACAACAAAAAAAGACTACACTATGCAAGTAACCATTTCACTGTACCGTTTACACATTCTGTATCATGTGCATGTGACAAATAAACTCTGATTTTGTTTTATGTAATGTTTAGAACAACATGACCTGCACCAAAGTCAGATCAGGATTATAGGCCAAGGACTAGATAAAGTGTATTTTTACTACTACTTTCTGCTACTACTTCCACCACTTTTAGTCTTAATCTTTGGTTGTTTACTACACTACCTTACTCACTCTGTTTAGCACATGGCCTCACATGTGAATACTTAAAGAGATAGGTGGGGCTAAAGCTTAAGAGGGTGTGAATGATGTTGAATAGGTGTAGACAAAAATATCTCTCCAGTAGGCGTACAAAAATATCTCTACAGTAGGTATACCAAAATACTCAAGGGCCATTTTCTTAAATGTGGGATTACAAATGTATCAATTTACAAAGCTGAATGACTTTCCCATTGTTCCTCAACTGCAGTGTTTGATAGACCATGTTCTAGCTCTGAGTCTCTACTTTAATCCAATGTAAAAAACACAATTTCAAATTTTGCTACATAGGACCGAATCGAGGTGGTGGTTCAGAATTACAGACAAGATAAATACAATCATTCAATAGCTGGCTAATGTTTAAATGACGCATCTGGACACAGTACCAGCTTTTTGTTTAACATGGTTGCTGGTTCCTGATCTTCTGAGAACACCGTTTGAGGAGTCACCTGAAGTTTAAGAGGAATGGGAGATGCAGTAGAAGAATGCAGTGTTGAGGCAGAGGGTTCGTAACGAGCACAACTGATTACTACTCTGAACTGTGAGTAGTGAGCTTTCTGGCGACCAGAGCTGATGAGGCATCACACAAGTGGGTGCCATACATTGTGAAGCAGAAGTCCAGTGGTAACACAACTCAGGCTGGTTCCAAGATCAAGCCACGTGCTGTTCCTCTCCATCTTTGGAGGATTCATGCATTCAAAGACTTGGCCACTATTGGTTGACCTAGCTAGCTATAACTAGGCTACTCATGATGATGTATTGGTTGACCTAGCTAGCTATTGCTAGGCTACTCATGATGATGTATTGGTTGACCTAGCTAGCTATTGCTAGGCTACTCATGATGATGTATTGGTTGACCTAGCTAGCTATTGCTAGGCTACTCATGATGATGTATTGGTTGACCTAGCTAGCTATTGCTAGGCTACTCATGATGATGTATTGCTTGTTTTTGCTTTTGAAGCACAGAGATTTTTTTTCTGTTATCAAAAGGGCTATAGAAGTTTAATCAATTATTATTATTATATTCATGAGGAGATAGTAAAAAGTGCAGCTCTACCTTGGACCTCCTCTTCAGGTGTTTCTCTCTTTCCTTCAGGCGACTGGCGGGGCTACCTCTGGTAGGACCCAGGGGTCCATCGGGTAGATCCAGGGCAGCCTGTTTGTGCGGGGCCACCGTCAGCAGCTCGCCGAGTCTGTCCGGTGCCGGGCTGCGTTGATCAGGGGCCTCCTGGGACGTATAGCCCTTGAATGAATGAAGTTTATTTGACACATTTAAAAGACATACAATAAGTGTATTCAACACTTTAATGTATCATCCTCTGGAATTCTTTGTACGTTTTTTTGTGTTCTTTTTTAAACTATACTAATTGTTTTACATCAATCAATAAAATACCTTGAGCATATCGAAGAAGCTCTCCCCTGAGCCTGCATGTTTGTCTATGGAAGAGGTGCTGCCGTACTCTCGATGCATGGGCGTCCAGCCAGAGAAGGACCAGCCCTCGCCCCCGTCACCCTCTAACTCAGAGATAGTGATGTCACTGTTGGAGCGCTGGCGGATACGCCTCATGCCTTTACGCGGCGAGCCCTGGTAGCCGTCTGGCGACAGGTAGCGGTTGTCTTTGCTGTGGTGTCTGCTGTGATGCATCTTGCTCTTCAGGGTGTTGTGGATGTTCCTGAGCATCGAGGAGTCCTGAGGGCTGATCAGGTGGCCCAGTTTAGCCGACAGGTTGCTATGGGCCGTGGTCGCTGAGCCTGAACCCGAGCTCCGTTCTCTTTCTCCGCTCACGGCCGACCCGCGTTCCCCGGCCGACCCGCGTTCCCCGCCCGACCCGCGTTCCCCGCCCGACCCGCGTTCCCCGCCCGACCCGCGTTCCCCGCCCGACCCACATTCTCCGCCACCTGAAGATGACATGGTGGAACTCGGGGAATCCGTATCTACGGTGATGTGCCACACCCCGCCCGTTCCATCCCGTTTGGGGGGCCAGTCCGCCACGCGGGCCCTGACCCCCATCTTGGGAACCCCCGGGGTGGAGGAGGAAGAGGACCCGGACGAGGAAGAGGAGGTGAGGTGGGTGCTCTCGGAGCGAGGTGGGGGGGCGCCACCATTGGGGAGGCGCAGGCGACGGGTGTAGAATTCATCAGAGGCAGGTACCGAGCCGCCCACCGAACGCTCCGTCTGAGACCGCTTCAGACTGGTCATGGTGGGGTAAGGTTAGGGGGTAAGGTGGAGCTCAACAGTAGAGATGGAGCATTATGCCCAGGGAGAGGAGAGGATAGAGAGCCTCACAGAGCATGGGTGGCTGGGAGGACTGGAGGAGGGAGAGGGAAAGGGAGGGCCGACAGAAGTTTGTTGCTAGTGTTGGTCCTCTTCAGGTCTGTATGCTGCTTCGGTCTCTGGTGAACTCTGCAGGAGAGAGAGGAAGAGGAGAGAGAGAGAGGAAGAAAAAAAGAAGAGGAAGAGGAGAGAGAGAGGAGAGAAAGAGAGAAGAGAGGAGAGAGAGGAAGAAGAGGAGAGGAAGAGAGAGGAAGAGGAGGCGAGAGAGGAGAGAGAGAGAAGATGAAGAGGAGAGAAAGAGAAGAGAGGAAGAAGAGAGAGAGGAAGAGGGTTAGATGTTGGGCGTCCGTGTCAGAGAGGCCTTTGGCATGGCTATAACAACTTTGAAGTTGTTTTTAATCAAGCAGAAGAAACACACAGCTCAGACTCTCACTCTTCACTAACTCTGGCTGATGACGCGGCAGGTGGCAGCGTGGTAGGCACAGCTTGTCCCATTAATCAATCATCAAATGGAGGATTAGCTGATAACTGCGAAACAAACATTCTGGATAATATAGAGAACCTTGAATTATTTATTGATCAGCATTTTGATATGCTCGAAAAAATAATCAGATAAATCGAAGGGAACAAGAGAGGACATCTCCTCGAGCGAAACTGAAGGGAAGACACCGTCTAAAACTCTAAATGTAATAACTGGAGGGGGCCGTTTTTATAACTATGTCTCCAGAATATAGAGCACTGCTTACAAGCATGAGAGAACAGTTTAAAAAAAAAACTGGATCTATTGCCTGGACTACTTGGGGGAGGTTGAGGCATTAAAAACAGGAATGGATTACAGTAACAAAAATGATGGAAGAAATACGAGCGGAATATAAGATATTGAAAAGTTCCCGTGGACTCCCTAAAAGACACTACAGAGAGGGTACGGTATGATAATAAAACCAGAATTAGTTGATCTAAAGTGCAGAAGTATGAAGAATAATATTGTTATAATGTGAATAAAGGAGAATAATATTGTTATAATGTGAATAAAGGAGGATAATATTGTTATAATGGGAATAAAGGAGGATAATATTGTTATAAGGGGAATAAAGGAGGATAATATTGTTATAATGGGAATAAAGGAGGATAATATTGTTATAAGGGGAATAAAGGAGGATACTATTGTTATAATGGGAACAAAGGAGGATACTATTGTTATAATGGAATAATGGAGGATACTATTGTTATAATGGGAATAAAGGAGGATAATATTGTTATAATGGGAATAAAGGAGAATAATATTGTTATAATGGAATAAAGGAGGATAATATTGTTATAATGGAATAAAGGAGAATAATATTGTTATAAGGGGAATAAAGGAGAATAATATTGTTATAATGGAATAAAGGAGGATAATATTGTTATAATGGAATAAAGGAGGATAATATTGTTATAATGGGAATAAAGGAGGATAATATTGTTATAATGGAATAAAGGAGGATAATATTGTTATAATGGAATAAAGGAGGATAATATTGTTATAATGGAATAAAGGAGAATAATATTGGTATAATGGAATAAAGGAGGATAATATTGTTATAATGGAATAAAGGAGGATAATATTGTTAATGGGAATAAAGGAGAATAATATTGTTATAATGGGAATAAAGGAGAATAATATTGTTATAATGGAATAAAGGAGAATAATATTGTTATAATGGAATAAAGGAGGATAATATTGTTATAATGGGAATAAAGGAGGATAATATTGTTATAATGGAATAAAGGAGAATAATATTGTTATAATGGGAATAAAGGAGAATAATATTGTTATATGGGAATAAAGGAGAATAATATTGTTATAATGGAATAAAGGAGGATAATATTGTTATAATGGGAATAAAGGAGGATAATATTGTTATAATGGGAATAAAGGAAGATAATATTGTTATAATGGGAATAAAGGAGGATAATATTGTTATAATGGGAATAAAGGAGGATAATATTGTTATAATGGAATAAAGGAGAATAATATTGTTATAATGGGAATAAAGGAGAATAATATTGTTATATGGGAATAAAGGAGGAGGAAAACAGTCAACGGAGGAAAAAGTCAAGGTTTTCAAAAAACGTAATCTCAAGATGACGGACGAACAGGTGGAAACGAGTGATTTTCAAAGAGCGCACCGTTTCGGGGGGAGGGAAGGACATAATGAGGACTACATGTCTCTCTGCTGATAGGAATATAACAGGACATAATGAGGACTACATGTCTCTCTGCTGATAGGAAAATAACAAGACATAATGAGGACTACATGTCTCTCTGCTGATAGGAAAATAACAAGACATAATGAGGACTACATGTCTCTCTGCTGATAGGAATATAACAGGACATAATGAGGACTACATGTCTCTCTGCTGATAGGAATATAACAGGACATAATGCTTTATGAGTAGTGAGTGACCCCAGGGTGGCAACACATACATTCTAAGTGATTTCAATGAGTCTTTCTCCATTCTGATTGGTTTATACTGTTCAATTTCAACCAAAACAAATTTCAGCACTTTTATCATTTCTGCATTTCCTGCACTCAATTGCAGTGGTGGAAAAAGTACCCAATTGTCATACTTGAGTAAAAGTAAAGATGGCCAGTAAAATACAACTTGAGTAAAGTCTAAAAGTATTTCGTTTTAAATATACTTAAGTATCAAAATGAAATGTAATTGATAAAATGTACTTAAGTATTAAAAGTAAAAGTATAAATAATTTCAAATTCCTTATATTAAGCTAACCAGATGTCACCATTTTCTTTTTATTTTTATGGATAGCCAGGGGCAGACTCCAACATTTAGACATCATTCACAAATTATGTTTAGTGAGTCCACCAGATCAGAGGCAGTAGATGACCAGGGATGTTCTCTTGATGAGTGGGTGAATTGGACCATTTTCCTGTCCTGCTAAGCATTCAAAATGTAACGAGAACTTTTAGGTGTCAGGGAAAATGTATGGAGTAAAAAGCACAGTATTTTCTTTAGGACTGCAGTGAAGTAAAAGTAAAAGTTGTCAAAAATAACGACTTAAGTAGTACTTGAAATTATTTTTACTTAAGTACTTTACACCACTGCTCAATCGAGATAATTTCCACACTGCAACGTAGGGCTGCCCGATATGGGCAAATCATCTAGGACTTATTTTTAACCAAATGTTGCAATTGTGATTTGACTTGCGAATTAGAGCAAAACTGTTGGAATCATGGAAATAGAATGACTATTCTAATTCTATAGTTAGAATATACAGTGAGGGAAAAAAGTATTTGATCCCCTGCTGATTTTGTACATTTGCCCACTGACAAAGAAATGATCAGTCTATAATTTTCATGGTAGTTTTATTTGAACAGTGAGAGACAGAATAACAACAAAAGAAACCAGAAAAACGCAAGTGAAAAATGTTATAAATTGATTTGCATTTTAATGAGGGAAATAAGTATTTGACCCCTCTGCAAAACATGACTTAGTACTTGGTGGCAAAACCCTTGTTGGCAATCACAGAGGTCAGACGATTCTTGTAGTTGGCCACCAGGTTTGCACACATCTCAGAAGGGATTTTGTTCCACTCCTCTTTGCAGATCTTCTCCAAGTCATTAAGGTTTCGAGGCTGACGTTTGGCAACTCGAACCTTCAGCTCCCTCCACAGATTTTCTATGGGATTAAGGTCTGGAGACTGGCTAGGCCACTCCAGGACCTTAATGTGCTTCTTCTTGAGCCACTGCTTTGTTGACTTGGCCGTGTGTTTTGGGTCATTGTCATGCTGGAATACCCATCCACGACCCATTTTCAATGCCCTGGCTGAGGGAAGGAGGTTCTCACCCAAGATTTGACGGTACATGGCCCCGTCCATCATCCCTTTGATGCGGTGAAGTTGTCCTGTCCCCTTAGCAGAAAAACACCGCCAAAGCATAATGTTTCCACCTCCATGTTTGACGGTGGGGATGGTGTTCTTGCGGTCATAGGCAGCATTCCTCCTCCTCCAAACACGGCGAGTTGAGTTGATGCCAAAGAGCTCCATTTTGGTCTCATCTGACCACCACACTTCCACCCAGTTGCCCTCTGAATCATTCAGATGTTCATTGGCAAACTTCAGACGGGCATGTATATGTGCTTTCTTGAGCAGGGGGACCTTGCGGGCACTGCAGGATTTCAGTCCTTCACGGCGTAGTGTGTTACCAATTGTTTTCTTGGTGACTATGGTCCCAGCTGCCTTGAGATCATTGACAAGATCCTCCCGTGTAGTTCTGGGCTGATTCCTCACCNTTGCGAATAATCACACCAACTGTTGTCACCTTCTCACCAAGCTGCTTGGCGATGGTCTTGTAGCCCATTCCAGCCTTGTGTAGGTCTACAATCTTGTCCCTGACATCCTTGGAGAGCTCTTTGGTCTTGGCCATGGTGGAGAGTTTGGAATCTGATTGATTGCTTCTGTGGAGAGGTGTTTTTATACAGGTAACAAGCTGAGATTAGGAGCACTCCCTTTAAGAGTGTGCTCCTAATCTCAGCTCGTTACCTGTATAAAAGACACCTGTGAGCCAGAAATCTTTCTGATTGAGAGGGGGTCAAATACTTATTTCCCTCATTAAAATGCAAATCAATTTATAACATTTTTCACATGCGTTTTTCAGGATTTTTTTGTTGTTATTCTGTCTCTCACTGTTCAAATAAACCTACCATTAAAATTATAGACTGATCATTTCTTTGTCAGTGGGCAAACGTACAAAATCAGCAGGGGATCAAATACTTTTTTCCCTCACTGTATTAGTGGGCACTTTGAATACAGTGTTTGAGATGACAACGAATTAAAATGCCAGGGAATAGTTATTGTGACAGGGTAGGAACTAAAGTGTTGATAAGTGTTTCCTAGGGGACCCTATAAGCTTTGGCTACATTGCATGTTGTTTTCTCTTAGCTACTTCATGTAGCTAACATATTCTTGCTTTGCATATTCCTCTTTGATTTAGAAGATACTGTTGCACAAACAACATGCTGATTTAGGTCTACACCATCACTGGTGTTATCAGGCTGTATTAGCTAGCTACGTTTGCGCTTACTCAGTACATTTATTAGCTAGCTAGCTATTAGCATTAGCGGCTAACAATTAGCATCTCACAAGATTTAGGGCAACTTGCTAAGAAAAGACAAACTAGCGGTTTGCTGATGTAAGAAACACAAACTAATAGTGTCATTATAGAACGCTAGTGGATTTATATGAAGATCACAGTTAAAACAGCATTGTTATCAACGTTGACCATGCAGACTGAACACAAGTGTCTCGTGGTTGAGGAACATCAAAAGCGCTCCTTAAGTGACAGGGGTTGTGGCTAGGTCACTGTGGAAAGTGGCATGGAAAGAAAGAGCGGAGAGACATTACTCAAGAAGTGAAGTAAACTATAAAAATTGACATTACACATGGCGTATCACATTTAACAAACCAAACATTCAAATACAGTATAGAAGGTAAAGTAAAAACCTAAACTGGTCCCTGCATCAATACCGGTACATCATAAAATACGGTATACCGTCCAGCCCTAGTCAGGTTCGAGGGAAAGATGAACGGAGCAAAGTACAGAGAGATCCTTTATGAAAACCTGTTCCAGAGCACTCAGGACCTCAGACTGGGGCAAGTTTCACCTTCCAACAGGACAACAACCCTAAGCACACAGTAACGCTGGAGTGTCTAGGGGACAAGTCTCTGAATGTCCTTCAGTGGCCCAGCCAGAGCCTGGACTTGAACCTGATCTAACATCTCTGGAGACACGAAAATAGCTGTGCAGCGACGCTCCCCATCCAACCTGAGCTTGAGAGGATCTTCAGAGAAGAATGGGAGAAACTCCCCAAATACAGGTGTGCCAAGCTCGTAGCATCATACCCAAGACTTGAGGCTGTAATCACTGCCAGGTGCTTCAACAAAGTACTGAGTAAAAGGTCTGAATACTTACGTAAATTTGATTTTTCCGTTTTAGATTTTTTTATAAATTAGCAAAAAATGTAAAAAAATGGGGTATTGTGTGTAGATTGATGAGGGAAAACAACGTTTTAATCCATTTTAGAATAAGGTTGAAAGGTAAAATGTGGAAAAAAGTCAAGGGGTCTGAATACTTACGAACGTACTGTAACTAATTTATTTATTTGACATTTTGCAGGATGAAATCCATTTGAAATTCCATTTGCACCACCACCTTTTCAAGTGATCCAACAAAAAAAATACTCAGTAACAATAATATGGCAACTACGGTCTACTAATTAATTTGTATTTTTTTATTTCACCTTTATTTAACCAGGTAGGCTAGTTGAGAACAAGTGAGACAACTGCGACCTGGCCAAGATAAAGCAAAGAGTTACACAGAGTTACACATGGAATAAACAAGAGTACAGTCAATAACACAATAGAAAAAAAGAAAGTCTACATACAGTGTGTGCAAATGGCGTGAGGAGGTAAGGCAATAAATAGGCCATAGTAGCGAAGTCATTACAATTGAGCAAATTAACACAGGAGTGATAGATGTGCAGATGATGATGTGCAAGTAGATATACTGGTGTGCAAAAGAGCAGAAAAGTAAATAAAAACAATATGGGGATGAGGTAGGTAGATTGGATGGGCTATTTACAGATGGGCTATGTACAGCTGCAGCGATCAGTTAGCTGCTCGGATAGATGATGTTTAAAGTTAGTGAGGGAAATATAAGTCTCCAGCTTCAGCGATTTTCGCAATTCGTTCCAGTCATTGGCAGCAGAGAACTGGAAGGAAAGGCGGCCAAAGGAGGTGTTGGCTTTTGGGATGACCAGTGAGATATACCTGCTGGAGCGCATGCTACGGGTGGGTGTTGTTATCGTGACCAGTGAGCTGAGAAGGCGGAGCTTTACCTAGCAAAGACTTATAGATGACCAGGAGCCAGTGGGTCTAGCGACGAATATGTAGCGAGGGCCAGCCGACTAGAGCATACAGGTCGCAGTGGTGGGTGGTATAAGGGGCTTTGGTGACAAAACGGATGGCACTGTGATAGACTGCATCCAGTTTGCTGAGTAGAGGCTATTTTGTAAATGACATCGCCAAAGTCGAGGATTGGTAGGATAGTCCGTTTTACGAGGGTATGTTTGGCGGCGTGAGTGAAGGAGGCTTTGTTGCGAAAAAAGAAGCAGATTCTAGATTTCATTTTTGATTGGAGATGTTTAATATGAGTCTGGAAGGAGAGTTTACAGGCTAGCCAGACACCTAGGTATTTGTAGTTGTCCACATATTCTAAGTCAGAACCGTCCAGAGTAGTGATGCTAGTCAGGCGGGCGGGTGCGGGCAGCGATCGGTTGAAGAGCATGCATTTACTTTTATTTGCATTTAAAAGCAGTTGGAGGCCACGGAAGGAGTGTTGTATGGCATTGAAGCTCCTCTGGAGGTTTGTTAACACAGTGTCCAAAGAAGGGCCAGATGTATACAGAATGGTGTCGTCTGCGTAGAGGTGGATCAGGGAATCACCCGCAGCAAGAGCGACATCGTTGATATATACAGAGAAACGAGTCGGCCCGAGAACCCTGTGGTACCCCCATAGAGACTGCCAGAGGTCCGAACAACAGACCCTCCGATTTGACACACTGAACTCTGTCTGAGAAGTAGTTGGTGAACCAGGCGAGGCAGTCATTTGAGAAACCAAGGCTGTTGAGTCTGCCAATAAGAATGTGGTGATTGACAGAGTCGAAAGCCTTGGCCAGGTCGATGAAAACGGCTGCACAGGATTGTCTTTTATCGATGGCGGTTATGATATCTTTTAGTACCTTGAGCACGGCTGAGGTGCACCCGTGACCAGCTCGGAAACCGGACTGCACAGCGGAGAAGGTACGGTGGGATTCGAAATGGTCAGTGATCTGTTAATTAACTTGGCTTTCGAAGACTTTAGAAAGGCAGGGCAGGATGGATATAGGTCTATAACAGTTTGGGTCTAGAGTGTCACCCCCTTTAAAGAGGGGGATGACCGCGGCAGCTTTCCAATCTTTAGAGATCTCGGACGATACAAAAGAGAAGTTGAACAGACTGGTAATAGGGGTTGCAACAATGGCGGCGGAAAGAGAGGGTCCAGATTGTCTAGCCCAGCTGATTTGTACGGGTTCAGGTTTTGCAGCTCTTTCAGAACATCTGCTATCTGGATTTGGGTGAAGGAGAAGCTGGGGAAGCTTGGGCAAGTAGCTGCGGGGGGTGCGGAGCTGTTGGCCGGGGTTGGGGTAGCCAGGAGGAAAGCATGGCCAGCCTTAGAGAAATGCTTATTGAAATTCTCGATTATCGTGGATTTACAACTAAATAGTAGTAATTTTAAAAATGTATAATAAAAGTTGTACAACTACTAATAGGCCTAAAACTAATAAAAACGACTTCTACAACTACTAATACATCTAAGTACCTATAACATACATACATATTAACAAATATCTTCACATGGTGATGTTTCCATTAGTTAAAAACAGTTTGTTCTAGTGTTGCACGGTAATACCGAAACTTCGGTACTTTTGATTTTGTACTATCATTTTTGTTATGTTCTGTACTTCTGTCAAATGTGTCTCGTGTGATTGAGAGGATCAAGTCTGTCTATCAGCACAGCTCCTTTATAGCACATAGAGCAGAAAGCCTGCTGCACTTCCTCATTCATTACTAGAGCTGTCTGGGCTGCATGGTTGGCTCCCCACTCATGCTGCACAGAAGTTAACACACTTGAATAATGCGTCGCAGCATGTAGAAATGTTGAAACTGTTCATTACAGTTCGCCAAACAATATCCATACAGGCTAGAACACAATGCAAGACAATACCGGTAGCTTCCAACTTTAATTGCAGGCTAACTTTCCTTGTTAGCTTACAGCTGAAGAAACATCAGTTCACTACCCTAGTACTTTGTTTGTGATAATACGCAAACCATAACGCCAAATAAGCGGATTTCAAAGCTGATTGCCACCAAAAACAAATTAACTTCATCATCTCCCTTGCCTCCCGTTTGGGTTTCCACTAGATTCCATAGCCACAGCCAGATTCCACAGCCAGGTTCCACAGCCAGGTTCCACAGCCAGGTTCTGCCTCACAAATTAAGTCATTACTTTCTTAAAGAGACAGAGCAAACTTTTTATAAAAGAGATTGATCAGTACAATAAAAGAATAGTGCCTTCAGAAAGTATTCATACCCCTTGACTTAATCCATATTGTGTTGTGTTACAGCCTGAATTCAAAATCAATTAAAGAAAGTATAATTCTCACCCATCTACACACAATACCCCATAATGACAAAATGAAAACATATTTATAGAAATCGTTGCAAATGTATTGAAAAATAAATACAGAAATATTTCATTTACATACACACTTGAGTCAATAGTTTGTAGAAGCACCTTTGGCAGTGATTACAGCTGGGAGTCTGTCTGGACAAGTCTATAAGAGCTTTGCACACCTGGATTGGTCTACACTGAACAAAAATACAAATGCAACACAACGTGTTGGTCCCATGTTTCAAAAAGATCCCAGAAATGTTCCATATGCACAAAAAGCTTCTTTCTCTCAAATTTGGTGCACACATTTGTTTACATCCCTGTTAGTGAGCATTTCTCCTTCGCTAAGACAATCCATTAAACCTGACAGGTGTGGCATATCAAGAAGCTGATTAAACAGCATGATCATTACACAGGTGAACCTTGTGCTGGGGATAATAAAATGCCTCTCTAAAATGTGCAGTTTTCACTCAACACTATGCCACAGAAATCTCAAGTTTTGAAGGAGCGTGCAATTGGTACCCTGACTGGAGGAATGTCCACCAGAGCTGTTGCCAGAGAATTTTATGTTAACTTCTCTACCATAAGCCGCCTCCAATGTTGTTTTAGAAACCATGTTAGACAGGATTACCTAGACATACCGACCAGCTCAAACAGACAGAAGCGTGCTAAACTCATCTCTCAGCATGTCCAGCCCACTCACTATCTCAGCCAATCATGGCTAGCGAGAATTACTTTTTCTTTGGCTCAACTAAATAGGCTCGTAATTTAACAATTGTATTAACAGATGGCATACATGAAAGTTCACATGTTCGAGAAGGCATTTCTGCCCCCCAAAAAAGCATTTTGATAAAAATAAATAAAGTTTACATTCAAATGTCTCTCCTGTGAAGTAGTGACCCGCGACATACGCCTAGCTTCCTTAAACGGTTCACATAGGCAACGTGCTTAATATTAGGAAAGTTGAGAAATAAATATAGAAGGCCTAGCCTATAGAAAGCTGATGGGATCCTCCTCTTTTTAATAGAGGCCATCACTCTGTTTTCTCCTGCAATTGCAAAGCCTATAGAAATGTTGCGCAACATGAGCTCACGGGCTTTCATTAAGTGTTTGATTAGATTTTCAAATACAATTTCATTGATGTCAGAGTGATTAAAGGGACAAATTCACATGGAATTTGACTGCCTTCATTTGTGACGCTTGACACACTGCAAATCCCACCACTCCCATCTCCTCATTGGTTTTTAGGAGCATATAGCGACGTGGGTGATTGAAAGATGAACTGAGGTCCACACTCCAGTCGGTGGTGGTAATGCATCCTAAAGTTGGTTGCCAACTGCCATATAAAGTCCAAAGAAGAAGAAGCAGCAGCCTGAAGGAGGAGAGATTACTAGAAACAAACTCGGTTTACCCTTTTATCTGTGGATTAATTGTTGGAGTAGAGGACCTTGTGCATTTCAGGTAAAATAACAACCCAATGTTTATATCCCAGGGCAAATTAGCTAGCAACAACAAGCTAGCTAGCTAAATTGCTTTCAACTTGTCCCCAAATTAATATAGTTGGTTCAGAGTTTGTTTTGATATTTCAACCTGCGTGTCCTGATCGCGTCTGGTGTGCAGGCGCACGTGGACGCACACGCGCGCCCGGTCTAGTCAGCATGTAACAACTAAATGTGGAAAAAGTCAAGGGGTGTGAATACTTTCTGAAGGCACTGTATGTTCTCCTAGCCAAAAAAATATGTCCTAAATGGAAGGGATTGTTTGTCATTTGTAGCCGCGTGAAATCATGTTTTTTTTTTTTATATCTAAATAACGAAATGCACACACTCCTATTGAATAATATGCATTCACCTGTATTGTGAATAGGCCTAGGCTACAACTTAATTTACCCGGTTCATCAATAGAGATTTACCATTCAAATAAACGAGTACCATTTGATTACATTGGTAAAAGAAATTATCTAATTGATTGTATAATTAATTCCTAAATGCATACATTGCTGCCTCTAAAAAAATATTGACATCAAAATGTTTAAATGTATTAACATTGAACTCAAAAGATGCCTGATTGAACAGAGCAGTAGCTGAGTTTGTCTGGATCAAGTGCCATTCTGTGACTTTGACTTTAATACCAGGGGTCGCGTTATTATTCAGAAATCTGTCTTTTCAAAACACAGACCATCAAAAAATATGCATTTAAACTATTTCAAATGCATTTTATATTAAACATGAACAGTGTTTTTTGAATTAATAGAGTGATTAAGGGCGTGCAACTGTAGTTTTCCTTCACAGAAAATACATTAGTAAACACATTTGACAGGAAATAGCTTAATTTTCATTAGGTGACAACAGGAAGTACAATGGTATTTAGCAGGAAGCCACACAAGTAAATGAAAAAGCTTTTTTGCTAAAATGATGCATGGCCATCATACTGTATTTCTAATGTTCATCATTCATCATACAAAGAAGGTAGTCAGCTACATTTATTAACGTTTTTCTTGAAGTTAATCACGCATTATACTGGAGAAAGGTCAGCTACACAAAGAAAAGTACCAGAGAAACATAGCTACACAAATCAAATTCTATTGAACACATGCGCCAAATACAACAGGTGTAGACCTTACAGTGAAATGCTTACTTACAAGCCCTTAACCAACAACGCAGTTTTAAGAAAAATAAATAAAAGTAACAAATAATTAAAGAGCAGCAGTAAAATAACAATAGCGAGGCTACAGTTGAAGTCGGACGTTTACATTCACTTAGGTTGGAGTTATTAAAACTCGTTTTTAAACCACTCCAGAAATTTCTTGTTAACAAACTATAGTTTTGGCAAGTCGGTGAGGACATTTGAGCATGACACAAGTCATTTTTCCAACAATTCTCGACGGACAGATTATTTCACTTATTATTCACTGTATCACAATTCCAGTGGGTCAGAAGTTTACATACACTAAGTTGACTGTGCCTTTAAACAGCTTGGAAAATTCCAGAAAATGTTGTCATGGCTTTAGAAGCTTCTGATGGGCTAATTGACATCATTTGAGTCAATTGGAGGTGTACCTGTGGATGTATTTCAAGGCCTACCTTAAAACTCTTTGCATCATGGGAAAATCAAAAGAAATCAGCCAAGACCTCAGAAAAAAATTGTAGACCTCCACAAGTCTGGTTCATCCTTGGGAGCAATTTCCAAACGCCTGAAGGTACCACGTTCATTTGTATAAACAATAGTACGCAAGTATAAACACCATTGGACCACGCAGCCGTCATACCGCTCAGGAAGGAGATGCGTTCTCTCTCCTAGAGATGAACGTACTTTGGTGCGAAAAGTGCAAATCAATCCCAGAACAACAGCAAAGGACCGTGTGAAGATGCTGGAGGAAACAGGTACAAAAGTATCTATATCCACAGTAAAACGAGTCCTATATCGACATAACCTGAAAGGCCGCTCAGCAAGGAAGAAGCCACTGCTCCAAAACCGCCATAAAAAAGCCAGACTACGGTTTGCAACTGCACATGGGGACAAAGATCGTACGTTTTGGAGAAATGTCCTCTGGTCTGATGAAACAAAAATAGACCTGTTTGGCCATAATTACCATCGTTATATTTGGAGGAAAAAGGGGGAGGCTTGCAAGCCGAAGAACACCATCCCAACAGTGAAGCACGGGGTGGCAGCATCATGTTGTGGGTGTGCTTTGCTGAAGGAGGGACTGGTGCACTTAACGAAATAGATGACATCACGAGGCAGGAAAATGATGTGGATATATTGAAGCAACATCTCAAGACATCAGTCAGGAAGTTCAAGCTTGGTCGCAAATGGGTCTTCCAAATGGACAATGACCCCAAGCAAACTTCCAAAGTTGTGGCAAAATGGCTTAAGGACAACAAAGTCAAGGTATTGGAGTGACCATCACAAAGCCCTGACCTCAATCCCATAGAAAATTTGTGGGCAGAACTGAAAAAGCGTGTGCGAGCAAGGAGGCCTACAACCCTGACTCAGTGAAACCAGCTCTGTCAGGAGGAATGGGCCAAAATTCACCCAACTTATTGTGGGAAGCTTGTGGAAGGCTACCCGAAACGTTTGACCCAAGTTAAACATTTTAAAAAGGAAATGCTACCAAATACTAATTGAGTGTATGTAAACGTCTGACCCACTGGGAATGTGATGAAAGAAATAAAAGCCTAAATAAATCACTCTACTATTATTCTGACATTTCACATTCTTAAAAAAAAAGTAAGGCCTTCGTCGATAGAGACACATTACAGCTCTACTGGTAGTACTGCTACTACCAGCAGTACTACACCTGCACCTGTCGATGACACAAGTTGTTCTGCTTCCACGAGCACATCCAATGCCAGCATCAGTAATTCTACATTTGTTGTTAGCCCAGCTAGCATGGACACTGACAGTTGTGAATCTGATGCAGCCAAAGAACTACTGCCCCCTTACCCGGGAAAGCACCGAACAACAGACAGGGATGTTGGACCATCGAAGAGGCGCAAATATGATGAGAACTACATTGATTTGGGGTTCACTTATATTGGGAGTAGTGCCTTTCCTCAGCCACAGTGTGTTATATGTGCAAGTACTATCTCACAACTCGGTGAAACCTTCACTCTTGCGCAGACATTTAGAAACAAAAACATGCCAATTTGAAAAATAAGCCACGGGAGTTTGAGAGAGAATTAAGACAACTTTCGAGTAATAAGACATGTATAAAAGCAACAGATATCATTAATAAGAGGGGGCTAGAAGTGTCTTATATGGTGAGCTACCAAGTGGCTAGGACAGGCAAGCCCCATACTGTTGTGGAGGACTTAATTCTTCGTGCGGATATGGCTGGGACAATGCTGGTGGAAAAGGCCCCAAAAACTATACAGACAATGCCTTCATCTAACAATATTGTTTCATGACGCATCAGTGACATGGCAGGAGATGTTTTGAAACAATTACTGCTTTGCATACAAGCCAGTGAATTCTATGCGTTACAGCTGGATGAGTCAACAGACGTGGCAGGCCTGGCACAGCTCCTGGTATATGTCCGTTACGTTTATGGGGGGTCAATTAAGGAAGACATCCTCTTCTGCAAACCACTGGAAACCAGGACAACAGAAGAGGATATTTTAAAGTACTGGACAGCTTTGTGACATCAAATGGACTTTGGTGGTCAAGATGTGTTGGTATCTGTACTGATGGTGCAAAAGCCTTGACAGGGAGACATAGTGGAGTGGTAACGCTCGTGCAAGCAGTTGCTCCCGACGCATCTTGGGAACACTGCAGCATCCACCGAGAGGCTCTTGCTGCCAAGGGAATGCCTGACAGCTTGAAAGATGTTTTGGACACTACAGTGAAAATGGTTCACTTTGTTAAAGCAAGGCCCCTGAACTCTCGTGTATTTTCTGCACTACGCAATAATATGGGCAGCGACCATGCAAAGCTTTTACAACATACAGTGGGGAAAAAAAGTATTTAGTCAGCCACCAATTGTGCAAGTTCTCTCACTTAAAAAGATGAGAGAGGCCTGTAATTTTCATCATAGGTACACTTCAACTATGACAGACGAAATGAGGAAAAAAAATCCAGAAAATCACATTGTAGGATTTTTTATGAATTTATTTGCAAATTATGGTGGAAAATAAGTATTTGGTCACATACAAACAAGCAAGATTTCTGGCTCTCACAGACCTGTAACAACTTCTTTAAGAGGCTCCTCTGTCCTCCACTCGTTACCTGTATTAATGGCACCTGTTTGAACTTGTTATCAGTATAAAAGACACCTGTCCACAACCTCAAACAGTCACACTCCAAACTCCACTATGGCCAAGACCAAAGAGCTGTCAAAGGACACCAGAAACAAAATTGTAGACCTGCACCAGGTTGGGAAGACTGAATCTGCAATAGGTAAGCAGCTTGGTTTGAAGAAATCAACTGTGGGAGCAATTATTAGGAAATGGAAGACATACAAGACCACTGATAATCTTCCTCGATCTGGGGCTCCACGCAAGATCTCACCCCGTGGGGTCAAAATGATCACAAGAACGGTGAGCAAAAATCCCAGAACCACACGGGGGGACCTAGTGAATGACCTGCAGAGAGCTGGGACCAAAGTAACAAAGCCTACCATCAGTAACACACTACGCCGCCAGGGACTCAAATCCTGCAGTGCCAGACGTGTCCCCCTGCTTAAGCCAGTACATGTTCAGGCCCGTCTGAAGTTTGCTAGAGAGCATTTGGATGATCCAGATGAGGATTGGGAGAATGTCATATGGTCAGATGAAACCAAAATAGAACTTTTTGGTAAAAACTCAACTCGTCGTGTTTGGAGGACAAAGAATGCTGAGTTGCATCCAAAGAACACCATACCTACTGTGAAGCATGGGGGTGGAAACATCATGCTTTGGGGCTGTTTTTCTGCAAAGGGACCAGGACGACTGATCCGTGTAAAGGAAAGAATGAATGGGGCCATGTATCGTGAGATTTTGAGTGAAAACCTCCTTCCATCAGCAAGGGCATTGAAGATGAAACGTGGCTGGGTCTTTCAGCATGACAATGATCCCAAACACACCGCCCGGGCAACGAAGGAGTGGCTTCGTAAGAAGCATTTCAAGGTCCTGGAGTGGCCTAGCCAGTCTCCAGATCTCAACCCCATAGAAAATCTTT
>QNTS01003088.1:111093-124518 GCA_003317085.1 Hucho hucho | reverse complement strand
GTCTACAATACACTCCTGTAACACTGTATCAAGGGTACAGAAAACCATATTACAATCCTTTGTCTACAATACACTCCTGTAACACTGTATCAAGGGTACAGAAAACCATATTACAATCCTTTATCTACAATACACTCCTGTAACACTGTATCAAGGGTACAGAAAACCATATTACAATCCTTTGTCTACAATACACTCCTGTAACACTGTATCAAGGGTACAGAAAACCATATTACAATCCTTTGTCTACAATACACTCCTGTAACACTGTATCAAGGGTACAGAAAACCATATTACAATCCTTTGTCTACAATACACTCCTGTAACATTGAATCAAGGCCAGAATAAAAAGGGCAGCTCTGTACTGCAGAGCAAACAACTGGAGAACTACAAGCTTTCCTAGAACTACAATAGACTCGTAACAACGGATCAAGTCTGAACTAGGGTACATTAAACTGCTATAACACAATCAGCCATGTGGACAAATACCTGGAACATATGCTGCCATGACAGTCTTTATCTGAAGAGGTTTAAAGGTGTTGAAGAAGATCTGAGAAACGCTACACTAGAAGGGTGAGTTTTTGGCTCAGGCAAGTGATGTTGGCCAAACGGGGTCCTCTATAACAGCTGCAGACCGTGTTTCAAAGAAAGGTTGTCCCAATCAAAGTGTCAGAGAGAACAACAGGTTACTGTGTCTGGGACAGAATCCACAGAAAGTAGGGCTCTTCACCATTTCCCCACATAATACAGCACTTGACAGACAGTGTGACACAACAGGCTGGCTAGTAGGATCAGTGACTGGCATCCCACTGACTGGCATCCCACATGAGTCTATACAAATCAAAATCAAACTTTATTAGTCACATGCGCCGAATAGAACAAGTGTAGACCTTACTGTGAAATATTTACTTAAAAGCCCTTAACCAACAGTGCAGTTCAAGAAGAGTTAAGAAAATATTTACCAAATAAACTACAGTAAAAAAAAAATATTTAAAAAATAAAAACACAATAACAGAACAATAACGAGGCTATATACAGGGGGTACCAGTACAGAGTCAGTGTGCGGGGATACAGGTTAGTTCAGGTAATTTATACACGCAAGTAGGGGTGAAGCGACAATGCATAGATAATAAACAGCGAGTAGCATCAGTGTAAAAACAAAGGGGGGTGGGGGGGTCAATGTAAATAGTCCAGTGGCCATTTGATTAATTGTTCAGCAGTCTTATGGCTTGGGGAAGAAGCTGTTAAGGAGCCTTTTGGTCCTAGACTTGGCGCTCCGGTACCGCTTGCCGTGCGGTAGCAGAGAAAAGACTATGACTTGGGTGACTGGAGTCTCTGACAATTTTATGGGCTTTCCTCTGACGTCGCCTTTTATATAGGTCCTGGATGGCAGGAAGCTTGGCCCCAGATGTACTGGGCCGTACGCACTACCCTCTGTAGCGCCTTACGGTCAGATGCCGACCAGTTGCCATACCAGACGGTGATGCAATCGGTCAGGATGCTCTCGATGGTGCAGCTGTAGAACCTTTTGAGGATCTGGAGACCCATACCAAATCTTTTGTTTCCTGAGGGGGAAAAGGTTTTGTTGTGCCCTCTTCACGACAGTCTTGGTGTGTTTGGACCATGATAGATCATTGGTGATGTGGACACCAAGGAACTTGAAGTTCTCAACCTGCTCAACCTGGTCCCCGTGTTACCTACCCTCACCACCTCAGGGCGGCCCGTCAGGAAGTCCAGGATCCAGTTGCAGAGGGAGGTGTTTAGTCCCAGGGTCCTTAGCTTAGTGATGAGCTTCGTGGGCACTATGGTGTTGAATGCTGAGCTGTAGTCAGTGAATAGCATTCTTACATAGGTGTTCCTTTTGTCCAGGTGGGAAAGGGCAGTGTGGAGTGCGATTGAGATTGCGTCATCTGTGGATCTGTTGGGGGCGGTATGCGAATTGGAGTGGGTCTAGGGTATCCGGGAGGATGCTGTTGATGTCAGCCATGACCAGCCTTTCAAAGCACTTCATGGCAACCGACGTGAGTGCTACGGGGCGGTAATCATTTAGGCAGGTTACCTTCCCTTCCTTGGGCACAGGGACTATGGTGGTCTGCTTGAAACATGTAGGTATTACAGACTCGGTCAGGGAGAGGTTGAAAATGTCAGTGAAGACACTTGCCAGTTGGTCCGTGCATGCTTTGAGTACACGTCCTGGTAATCCGTAAGGCCCTGTGGCTTTGTGAATGTTAACCTGTTTAAAGGTCTTGCTCACATCGGCTACCGAGAGCGTTATCACAGTCATCCAGAACAGCCGGTGCTCCAGACGGTGCAGGTCCGCCCAGTACTCCAGACGGTGCAGGTCCGCCCAGTACTCCAGACGGTGCAGGTCCGCCCAGTACTCCAGACGGTGCAGGTCCGCCCAGTACTCCAGACGGTGCAGGTCCGCCCAGTACTCCAGACGGTGCAGGTCCGCCCAGTACTCCAGACGGTGCAGGTCCACCCAGTACTCCAGACGGTGCAGGTCCACCCAGTACTCCAGACGGTGCAGGTCCACCCAGTACTCCAGACGGTATAGGTCTATACAGTACTACAGACGGTATAGGTCTATACAGTACTACAGACGGTGTAGGTCTAGTGTAGGTTATACAGTACTACTGATGGGTGTAGGCCAACGTGTTTTCAGCACTTTTATTACCCTGACTGACAAAACTCACTTTCTCGTCTGCTCAGAAATAATGTTTGGAACATCACATCGCAATAAAATTGCAGTATGAAACGTGAGAATCGCAATACATATCGTATCCTCACCCAAGTAACGTGATAATATTGTGAGGTCCCTGGCAATTCCCAGCCCATTTCACATGCTCTCTCCCTCTCCCTCTCCACTTTACAGTACAACTGTTTGTGTGAATGTGGGAGGGTGAGTAGGAGGAGAACGATAGCAGATTTCCAAGACCGCAGTGCCAGCGACGATGGGAGGAGAGGAGGGGGAGAGAGAAAGCATTTTCTAGAACACTACGTGCTATTCTACCCTGAGAGAAAATGAGGGTCGCCTACTCACTACTTTCCTCCCGTAAAAAATCTTTGTTATTGACAGAAAAAAAGGCCCATAAGTCTGAAGTTATAGGTAATGAGCTCTGCTGAAGTGGTTGAGGGAGGGGGTGGGAGAAAGAAAGAGGGAGAGGACATCTGACTGATACAGCCTTTTGGGGAGACAGAAAATTATCTCAATAGCTGTACTATATTTTGTACAATTATTAGTGGATTTGATCAAATCCACAGACACATTTGAGCATTCTCTAAGCCCCGCCCCAGAATTTTGGGCAACCAATCGCAGCGCTCCAATGCATAGCAACTGTCGTCGAGTCCGACACCTCGGACAAGTGCACGTTTAAAATCGCATAAAAGCCAGTGAGGGATATGGCAAACACTGAGTTCTCTTTAACTGCCTATGGTCGATGTCCACGCAACCTCGAAAATCTAATCAGTACAATTTTAAAAAATCCCCCTAAAATTCTGTCAGTCTAAGCATTGGATGAGTCTCAATCCACCATGTAACGCTTCCACAGCAAATCACATTTTACTTGTCATGTGCCGAATACAACAGGTGTACACCTTACAGTGAGATGCTTTTAAGAAAATACCAAAAACATTTTTGTAAAAGATAAGAAAAACTAACAATTAAGGGGCAGCAGTAAAATAACAATAGCGGGGCTATATACAGGGGCACCGGTTTAGAGTCAGTGTCGAGGTAATTATGGACATGCAGGTAGGGTTATTAAAGTGGCTATGCATAGATAATAACAGAGAGTAGCAGCAGTGTAGGGGGGTGCAAATAGTCTGGGTAGCCATTTGAGTGGCTGTTCAGTCTTATGGTTTGGGGGTAGAAGATGTTTAGAAGCCTCTTGGACCTAGAGTTGGCACTCCGGTACCGCTTGCCGTGAGGAAGCAGAGAGAACAGTCTATGACTTGGGTGGCTGGAGTCAGAATTTTTAGGGCCTCTGACACTGACTGGTATAGAGGTCCTGGATGTCAGGAAGCTTGGCCCCGGTGATGTACTGGGCCGTACGCACTACCCTCTGTAGTCTTGCGGTCGGAAGCCGAGCAATTGCCATACCAGGCAGTGATGCAACCTATCAGGATGCTCTCGATGATGCAGCTGTAAAACGTTTTGAGGATCTGAGGAGCCATACCAAATCTTTTCAGTCTCCTGAGGCGGAATATGCTTTGTCGTGCCCTCTTAACGACTGTCTTGGTGTGCTTGGACCATGTTAGTTTGTTGGTGATGTGGACACCAAGGAACTTGAAGCTCTCAACCTGCTCCACTACAGCCCCGTCGATGACAATGGGGGCGTGCTCGGTCCTCCTATACCTGTAGTCCACAATCTCCTTTGTCTTCATCACATTGAGGGAGAGGTTGTTGTCCTTGCACCACACTGTCAGGTCTCTGACCTCCTCCCTATAGGCTGTCTCATTGTTGTTGGTGATCAGGCCTACCACTGTTGTGTCATCAGCAAACTTAATGATGGTGTTGGAGTTGTGCCTGACTGTGCAGTCATGAGTGAACGGGGAGTACAGAAGGGGACTGAGCATGCACCCCTGAGGGGCCCCCGTGTTGAGGATCAGCGTGGCGGATGTGTTGTTACCTATCCTTACCACCTGGGGGCGGCCCTACCATCTGGGGGCGGCCCGTCAGGAAGCCTAGAATCTAGTTTTAGAGGGAGGGGTTAAGTCCCAGGGTCCTTAGCTTAGTGATGAGCTTTGAGGGTACTATGGTGTTGAACGCTGAGCTGTAGTCAATGAATAGCATTCTTACATAAGTGTTCCTTTTGTCCAGGTGGGAAAGGGCAGTGTGGAGAGCAATAGAGATTGCATCATCTGTGGATCTGTTGGTGCGGTATGCAAATTGGAGTGGGTCTAGGGTTTCTTGGATAATGGTGTTGATGTGAGCCATGACCAGCCTTTCAAAGCATTTCATGGCTACAGACGTGAGCGCTACGGGTCATTTAGGCAGGTTACCTTAGTGTTCTTGGGCACAGGGACTATGGTGGTCTGCTTGAAACATGTAGGTATTACAGACTCAGTCAGGGAGAGGTTGAAAATGTCAGTGAAGACACTTGCAGGTTGGTCAGCGCACGTCCTGGTAATCCGTCTGGCCCAGCGGCCTTGTGAATGTTGACCTGTTTAAAGGTCTTACTCCCGTCGGCTGCGGAGAGTGTGATCACACAGTCATCCGGACCAGATGATGCTCTCATGCATGTTTCAGTGTTACTTGCCTCGAAGCAAGCATAGAAGTAGTTTAGCTCATCTGGTAGGCTCGTGTCACTGGGCAGCTCTCGGTTGAGCTTCCCTTTGTAGTCCGTAATAGTCTGCAAGCCCTGCCACATCCGACAAGCGCCAGAGCCAAGGTAGTACGATTCGATCTTAGTCCTGTATTGACGCTTTGCCGGTTTGATGGTTCGTCGGGGGGCCTAAAGGGATTTCTTAAAGCTTCCGAGTTAGAGTACCGCTCGTTGAAAGAGGCAGCTCTGCCCTTTAGCTCGGTGCGAATGTTGCTTGTAATCCATAGCTTCTGGTTGGGGTATGTACGTACAGTCACTGTAGGGACGACGTCCTCGATGCACTTATTGATAAAGCCAGTGACTGATGTGGTGTACTCCTCAATGCCATCGGAAGAATCCCGGAACATATTCCAGCCTGCGCTAGCAAAACAGTCCTGTAGTTTAGCATCTGCTCCATCTGACCACTTTTTATTATAGACCGAGTCTCTGGTGCTTCCTGCTTTAATTTTGCTTGTAAGCAGGAATCAGGAGGATAGCGTTATGGTCAGATTTGTCAAATGGAGGGCGAGGGAGATCTTTGTCTGCATCTTTGTGTGTGGAGTAAATGTGGTCTGTAATTGTTTTCCCTCTGGTTGCACATTTAACATGCTGATAGAAATTTAGTAAAACTGACTTAAGTTTCCCCTGCATTAAAGTCGCTGGCCACCTGGAGCGCCGCCTCTGGATGAGCGTTTTCCTGTTCGCTTATGGCGGAATACAGCTCATTGAGTGCGGTTTTAGTGTCAACTTCGCTCTGTGATGGTATGTAGACAGCTATGAAAAATACAGATCTACAGCTTATCATGAGATACTCTACCTCAGGCGAGCAAAACTTTGAGACTTCCTTAGATATCATGCACCAGCCGTTGTTTACATAAATACATAGGCCCCCGCCCCATGTGTTACCAGAGGCTGCTGTTCTGTCTTGCCGATAGAGTGTATAACCCGCCAGCTGTATGTTCTTAATGTCATCAATCAGCCACGACTCTGTGAAACACAAGATAATACAGTTTTTAATGTCCCGTTGGTAGGATATACGTGCTTTCAGTTCGTCCCATTTATTTTCCAGCAATTGAACGTTAGCTAGCAGAACGGAAGGCAAGGGCAGATTAGCCACTCGTCGTCGCCTGATCCTTGCAAGGCACCCGGATCTTTTGCCTATAAATCTCAGTTTCCTTCACCCGCCGAATCACTGGGATCGGGGCCTGGTCGGGTGTCTGCAATATATCTCTCGCGTCCGACTCATTGAAGAAGAACTCCTCGTCCAATTTTTTTAAAATTGTTAAATAATTGAAAAACAGGTCACCAGGGGTACTTGCTTCTTTGGTTAATGAAATGCAGAGTCCGTTGGAATATTTTTTAAATCCCAAATGATACATGTGTTACATTGTTTGCTAGCTCAGCTGGTTAGCTAGCTCTCAGTCTCACTGACCACCAAACGCTGCTAACGCTAGCTAGTTTTCTCAAAATGTTAGCTAGCTAAGTTAGCAATGTCATGAATAAAACTCCCATCTGCTGTCGACATCAGGATACGATTTGAGAGCACTAGTTAGCTCCAAATGTTGTTGTAGCTTTGACTGCATGCTGACAGTGAATTCAGAGACATTCAGTGGCTAGCTACACTACAAACATCATTTGACCAGGTTCCCGTGAAGCAATTGTAATGACAGTCCACCACAACATACACATTAGTTTCCTGATTAGGAAGGAGTAGTCTGTAATTTAGCTTAACGGGGAAATGTTGTCTGAGGTTGCAACAGTAACCAGGGGGGCAGGGGTTGGCAAAGGGTCAATTTTCTAATAAAAAGACTACATTTACTTCACATAACACCCCACTGGTCTAAGAATAGAAGCTATTTTCAACTACACTGCTAGAAAAGTACAGCAGTATCCTTGACAACCAACCCAGTGCTATTAGTCAAAGGTGAATTTGAAACATTGTAGAGAGCAACAGTTTATTAACAGTCAGTGAAAGAAAAGTACTCTTAAAGCAACGTTTGTCTATAACCTTTAAAGGAACATTGACGCAATGTTTTTCTAAACCGCTAAAACAACGTTTAAGTAACCTTTCTCTAGTACTTACAGGCTCCTGTCCTGTCCTGTGTGTCAGTCTCTCAGGGTAATCTGAAAGAAAAAGGAGGAACTAGAAGAATATAATCCTGGGAACTTCACAGCACCCCTTTGAGAGTAAACTTGGCTGACAGGGCAGAACTAAAAGAGATAGAGCCTGGCCGATATGGGATTCTTGTGTCCGATAGCAAATTTTAGGGAGCAAAGTCACCAATTTACTGATATATCTGCCAATATATGGTATTTTAGAGGTGAAATGATAAACAGACCGTTTCATTCACAAATTGTGCTCCAAAGGATTAACAGATACTGTACTCTAAATTATGATGACTAAATATTAAAAGTAACATTATTTGATAACCACCAAAAAGCAACTATATTCGCTATAAATACAAAAGACTTGTTCAGTTTACCTTCTTAGGTACAACGTAAATCTGAAACTGCACTTTTCACAAGATCACAAACTATACAGTGAAATCAGTGGTGTAAAGTAAACTGTACTGTAACTGTACTTTAGTATTTATATTTTTGACAACTCTTACTCCACTACATTCCTAAAGAAAATAAATTTACTTTCTACTCTATACATTTTCCCTAACACCCAAAAGTACTTGTTACATTTTGAATGCTTAGCAAGACAGGAAAATGGTCCAATTCACATACAAAGAGAACATCCCAGGTCATCCCTACTGCATCGGTTCTGGCAAACTGACTAAACACAAATGCTTTGTTTGTAAATTATGTCTGAGAGTTGTGTGTGCCCCTGGCTATCCGTAAAAAAAAAAAAAAATTGTGCCATTTGGTTTGCTTAATATAAGGAATTTGAAATTATTTATAATTTTACTTTGATACTTAAGTATATTTTAACAATTACATTCACATCTAATACCTAAGTATATTTAAAACCAAATATGTTGACTTTTACTCATGTTGAATTTTACTGGGTGACTTTCACTCGAGTCATTTTCTATTAAGGTATCTTTACTTTTACTCAAGTATGAAAATTGGGTACTTTACCCACCACTGATTCAGTGAAATCCTGTAACATGCAGATCATAACGTCACCACTTTGTATTGAGTATAGAGGTCAACCGATTAAATTGTCATGGCCGATTAATTAGGGCCGATTTCAAGTTTTCATAACAATCGATAATCAGCATTTTTGGACGCCGATTACATTGCACTCCACGAGGAGACTGGGTGGCAGGCTGACCACCTGTTACGTCAGTGCAGCAAGGAGCCAAGGTAAGTTGCTAGCTAGCATTAAACTTATCTTATAAAAAACAATAGTGTAATCTAACAGCACCTGTTTGGCAACAATATACACGTAGCACCTTGCTCCTTACCTTCTTTTTCTTGATCCAGTATTTGACTTCCCATTTACCTCCTGAGAAACCAGTAAACATCCCCCCCATTTTGAGTTTATTATAGCCAGTTAACTTTAACCAAGTGACGAGGACAGGGCTGCGTTGACTATTGCACCAGTCCAGTGTTCGAACATAAGTAGGACAGCCGGCTAGCTAGCTAGGCTAACTACGTTGCTGGCTCGATAAAGCCTAACTTCATTACTCTTACTGGTTAGCTAGCCAGCTAACGTTAACCAGCCAGCTAACGTTAACCAGCCAGCTAATGTTAACCAAGTGATGAGGACAGGGCTGCTTGCTTAGTGAAGTGTACTTTTGATTACTTACTTATTCAAAATACGCTGTCGCTGAGCTACATAAAAAAAAAAAACGCAAATGAGGACACATTTGTTCATATTATGTATATATTGATGGATTAAAGACTGATACAAATATTTCTGAGAAAGGCTAATATCAACCGATTCGTTGACGACTGGGGGGGGCATGTGGGGAATGTTGTTAAAATAACAAAATCTGGTCGATCTGATCTCGGCAAGAAGTTGTGCAGCCACATGGGTAATATTGCAACAACCCCGGTGTCTCCCCTGTGCAGCCACATGGGTAATATTGTAACACCCCCGGTGTCTCCCCTGTGCACCAGGCCTATGTGATGAGTCGTTCAACTCCAACGGACTCCCCTCCCCAGACGGTTTTCAGGAGCATCCATTTGCCTCTGGAAACAGATGTGGTTTTGTGTGAGATGGAGAATAGTATCACACAGACACCTGGAGAGCCTCTAACAACGAGAGATCCAGACAGCAGGGGCTGTTGGGAAGGTGATTGTTTTAATACCGGCGAGAGGTCTTAAAATAAGATCGGCCGCAATGGACCGCACAAGCCTCCTAACCGTGTGTGTGTGTGTGTGTGTGTGTGTGTGTGTGTGTGTGTGTGTGTGTCCACTCTTACTCCTTAAACACCTTATCGGTGGTCTGTGAGAGCGTGACCAATAGAAACACAGGGGATGCATGTTCTAAATACACTCAATCATCCTGTCAAGTTTCTCGCCTCATTTCACAGTATGCTTGGTTTGACTGTGGACACTCCGGTAGCAGATTCAGAGCGATGATTTCCAACCTCCTTGAGGATTTGAATGCCCATTTCAACGTCACTAGAATACTAGTTAATGTACTTTTTCTGAGAGTAAAAAATAAACAAACATGCAAGAACATGTAGTTTGAGACTTTAAACAGTTTGAGACTTTAATACCAGGTTAGCCAAGCTGGTGGTCCAAAAGAACATTAGATTGGTAAGTAGGCCAAACTGGATGATAATTAGTACTTACACAGAGTTAATGCTGCAATAGTGCTCTCAGCCAGAGGGTCACCATAACAACACTTTGATGAGGATATTAGTGTCATAGTAGTCCAGTAACCATGGTGATTTAATCATTTAGAATGAGAGCTTTGAGGACGATGATTAAGGAAAATGCAGATTCTGATACACCTCTAGGCTTACATAGGCCTGACACTAACGAAAGTGAATCTAAACTATTTCAAAGGACATGGAAAGGATGCAAAAATAGAAGTCTCTCCTTCTGTGAGTTAGCCAAGTCTGTTTCTCCTTGGTCTGTAGCCTAGGCCTATTCAGGCTACCTAGTCTATCAGCATATTGATTGCACAACACGCAAGGCTAATACTCTTGACCACAGCTACTCTAACTTCTGCGATGCATTCAAAGCCCTCCCCCGCCCTCCCTTCGGCAAATCCGACCACGACGCAATCTTGCTCATTCCGTCTTACAGGAAAACAGGATGTACGAGCGACGAGAACCATTCAAAGCTGGTCTGACCAATCGGAAGCCATGCTTCAAGATTGTTTTGATCACGCGGACTAGAATATGTTCCGGTCAGCCTCAGAGAACAACATTGACCTATACGCTGACTCGGTGAGTGTGTTTATAAAGAAGTGCATTGGAGATGTTGTACCCACTGCCTATTAAAACCTACATCAAACCAAAAATCGTCGACGGATGGCAGCATTCGCGCGATCCACGCATTTAACCATGGAAAAAGGAAATATGGCTGAATATAAACAGTGTAGTTATTCCCTCCAAAAGGCAATCAAACAAGCGGAATGCCGGTACAGGGACAAAGTGGAGTCGCAATTCAACGGCTCAGACATACGAGACGTATGTGGCATGGTCTACAGGAAATCACGGACTACAAAAACAAAAACATCCAAGCCACGGACGTCACGCTTCCAGACAAACTAAACACCTTCTTTGCCCGCTTTGAGGATAATACAGTGCCACTGTCGCGGCTCGCTAACAAAGACTGCGTCCCCTCCCACTCCTTCCCCGTCGCTGACTTGAGTAGGGTTGCAAAATTCCGGGAACTTTCAATAAATTCCCTGGTTTTCCAGAAATCCTGGTTGGAGGATTCCGGATTTCCTGCTTATTCCCACCTGATTACGGGAATCATCCAACTGGGATTTTCGGGAATAGCGGGGAATTTATTGAAAGTTCCCAGAATTTTGCAACCCTAGACGTGAGTAAAACTTTTATACTTGTTAACCCTCGCAAGGCTGCTGGCCCAGACGACATCCCTAGCCGCATCCTCAGAGCATGCGCAGACCAGCTAGCTGGTGTGTTCACGGACATATTCAATCGCTCCCTATCCCAGTCTGTTGTCCCCACATGCTTCAAGATGGCTACCATTGTTCCTGTACCCAAGAAGGCAAAGATAACTGAACTAAATAACTACCGCCCCATAGCGCTCACTTCTGTCATCATGAAGTGCTTTGAGAGGCTAGTCAAGGATCATATCACCTCAACCTTACCAGCCATCCTAGACCCACTTCAGTTTGCATACTGTCCCAACAGGTCCACAGATGACCCAATCGCCATCACACTGCACACTGCCCTATCCCATCTGGACAAAAAGAATACCTATGTAAGAACGCTGTTCATTGACTACAGCTCAGCATTCAACACTATAGTACCCTCCAAGCTCATAATCAAGCTGGAGGCCCTGGGTCTCAACCCCACCTCCAGCTTGACAAGCCGCCCCCAGGTGGTGAAAGTAGGAAACAACATCTCCACTTCATTGACCCTGAACACAGGGGCCCCACAAGGGTGTGTGCTCAACCCTCTCCTGTACTCCCTGTTCATCAAGTCTGCAGACGACACAACAGTAGTGGGCTTGATCACCAACAACGACAAGACAGCCTACAGGGAAGAGGTGAGGGCACTCGGAGTGTGGTGTCAGGAAAACAACCTCTCACTCAACGACAACAAAACAAAAGAGATGATCATGGACTTCAGGAAACAGCAGAGGGAGCACCCCCCGATCCACATTGACGGGACCACAGTGGAGAAGGTGGAAAGTTTTAAGTTCCTTGGCGTACACATCACGGACAAACTGAAATGATCTACACACACAGACAGTGTGGTAAAGAAGGTGCAACAGCGCCTCTTCAACCTCAGGAGGCCGAAGAAATTTGGCTTGTCACCCAAAACCCTCACAAACCTTTACAGATGCACAATCGAGAGCATCCTGTTGGGCTGTATCACCGCCTGGGACGGTAACTGCACCGCCCTCAACCGCAAGGGTCTCCAGAGGGTAGTGAGGTCTGCACAACGCATCACCGGGGGTAAACTACCTGCCCTCCAGGACACCTACACCCCCCAATGTCAAAGGAAGGCCAAAAAGATCAAGGACAACAACCACCCGAGCAACTGCCTGTTCACCCCGCTATCATCCTGAAGGCGAGGTCAGTACAGGTGCATCAAAGCTGGGACCGAGAGACTGAAAAACAGCTATCTCAAGGCCATCAGACTTAAATAGCCATCACTAACTCAGAGATGCTGCCGCCTACATTGAGACCCAATCACTGGCCACTTTAACAATGTTTACATATCTTACATGTATATACTGTATTTTATACCATCTATTGCATCTTGCCTATTCCGCTCGGCCATCGCTCATTCATATACTTATATGTACATATTCTCATTCACCCCTTTAGATTTGTGTGTATTAGGTAGTTGTTGTGGAATTGTTAGATTACTATTATATATTACTACACTGTCGTAACTAGAAGCACAAGCATTTCACTACACTCGCATTAACATCTGCTAACCATGTGTATGTGACCAATAAAATTTGATTTGACTCATTGTCTTCTGTGTTAACCACGTCTATTTCTCCTTGGGCTGTATCCTAGGCCTTATTCCTTGTCTTAACACAATTGACCTGCTACAAAACATACAATACTGCCAGGTTTTCAATTTCTTATGAGTGGTAAAGCAGATGTTTTAAAGTGTGTGACAATCAATGGCCTATACAATCCCACCTAATTTCTGTCTATTGCTTGAAAACCACCAACTCACTAACTCCACCAACGCACTTGGGTTTGTGTTCAGAACATCAGCCTTCACTACTGGAAAGCAGAAGGCTTAGCTGGCTCATATTCTGAGCGCTCTCTCATTTGCTTGTGAGCAGCAGCACTATACTGAATATGGAACTTAAATATGAGTGGGCTCTCTCTCCCTCTCCTCTCTCTGGGGGTTGACTGCTGGGTTGGCCCTCTCCTCTCTCCAGGGGTTGACTGCTGGGTTGGTTGGCCCTCTCCCTGGGGGTTGAGTGCTGGTTTGGCCCTCTCCCCTCTCTGGGGGTTGACTGCTGGGTTGGCCCTCTCCCCTTTCCGGGG
>QNTS01003088.1:84717-110549 GCA_003317085.1 Hucho hucho | reverse complement strand
CTCCTCTCTCGGGGGGTTGACTGCTGGGTTGGCCCTCTCCCCTCCTCTCTCGGGGGGTTGACTGCTGGGTTGGCCCTCTCTCCGGGGGTTGACTGCTGGGTTGGCCCTGCCCTGGCCTCTCCTGTGACACTGACACAGCCATTGTACCATTTGCCCAAAAGGCCACATTCAGTCACTCGAGAACAAAACATGGATGGTGTGTGTTAGATGATATGAGAGAATGGAAATACCCCTCCACAATGAGACACTTTCTCCTCTTCTGGTCTAATTACAGCTCCTCTGATGAAAGCCTCTGTCTATACCCACTCAGACAACAGCTCATTATTACTGACAGGGTTTTGTTCATGGGCTGGTATACAGAAAGAGACCACTATAATAATCCCCCAAATCTATCTGACTGAATCACTGTGCTAAAACCTATTACCAGGCTGTTCGAAGACTCATCTCAGCACAGAGGAACACACACAAAAACACACTCAAAATATGAAGGAACTCTGCAAACTGAAGCCATTCAATTGAAATGAGAACAACAGTACCACATCGTACATTTCCCCTTTCCCTTGGAGTGAGGTACTCCTGAACCTGAGAGAATCATTAACACCTTCTAAATACTTCTATTACGTCCCCCCCACCCCTCCCTTCCACAGTCAACCCTCCATGTCCTTTCATCAGACTATTGTCAAGACTGTTAACTACTTAGGGAGTGGTGGGGCGCTACCCGGTGAAATGTAAGGCGCCGAATTCAAAATCCAAAAGTTGAATTATTAAGGAGGACTGCATTCGAGAGAGAGACACTAGAGAGCAGCTAGAGAGCGACCGGCGAGAGAGACCGGCGAGAGCTGGAGAGCTTACGGTGGCTGAGTTCATGACAAATGCTTAGCGGATTCTCTTTCTCCAATTCAGCCCAAGCCTGCATAAGCAGCTTCAGTAATGTCACTGTCTTTCTGTTGCTCTCACTAACTAAACTCTGTCTCTCTACCTTTCCTCAATCCCCTGCTTTTTAAACTCCAGGAAGGAACATAAGCCTCCAGCCTTAGACTCCCACACGATGAAATTTCTTCTGTCGTCTCATCAATGTCTTCCCTCTGTCTCCTCATCTCTTCTGTTGTCATCATCAGCAGCGGTCCTCCCATTAGGGTGTTAGGTTGGTCAATCACAAGTGGGGCGCTGCCCCTAATGCCCTAATGGGGGGACCGCCGCTGATGACCACAACAGAAGAGATGGGGAGAGAGGTGTATTATAAAACAAATGGATTATGTTTTAAATGCTCAGAAAAGCATGGCAAATGTGTACTTTTTCCTGTTTCTAAAATATATTGTTGAAAACAAGCTGTTCAGTTAAATACTACACTGCCCTCGGTGACTGACAGCAGCAGCTCCGCCTCAGTGGGCGCATAGACTGTGCAATCACTGCTTGGATTGTTTTGCCAGCTATTTGCTATGAGAGGGGGAACTGCCCTCCAATGAAATCGCAGGATGTCATAATATAAATTATAAACAGCACAAAGTACAGAGCCTACCCCTTGAATACAGCCTACACACAATCCCCTGTAATGTCAAAGTGGAATTATGATCATGTATTAATAAAAAGCTGAAATGTCTTTAGTCAATAGGTATTCATCCCCTTTGTTATGGTGAGCCTGAATAAGTTCAGCATTAAAACGTTGCTTAACAAGTCACACTACTATTGCACACAGAGTGAGTCTATGCAACTTATTGTGTTTAACAAGACCTCATCTCTGTACCCCACACATACAATTATCTGTACGGTCTCTCAGTCGAGCAGTGAATTTCAAACACAATTTCAACCACAAAGACCAGGGAGGTTTTCCAATGCCTCGCAAACAAGGGCACCTATTAATAAGGAAACATTTACAAAAGCAGACATTGAATATCCCTTTGAGCATGGTGAAGTTATTAATTACACTTTGGATGGTGTATCAATACACCCATTCACTACAAAGATACAGGCGTCCTTCCTAACTCAGTTGCCAGAGAGGAAGGAAACTTCTCAGATATTTCACCATGAGGCCAATGGTGAAAAAAGCATTATGTTTGGGGGAAGTCCAACACGAGTATCCCTCTTCATATTTTCAAGCATGGTGGTGGCTGCATCATGTTATGGGTATTCCTGTCATCAGCAAGGACGAGGGAGATTTTTTAGGATAAAAATAAACTTTATAGAGCTAAGCACAGGCAAAATCCTAGAGGAAAACCTGGTTCAGTCTGCTTTCCACCAGACACAGAGACGAATTCACCTTCCAGCAGGACAACAATAACCTGCAAATATTCTATAATCCTGGTGTGCAAAGCTCTTAGAGACTTACCCAGAAGTCACAGCTGTAATCACTGCCAAAGGTGATTCTAACATGTATTGACTCAGGGGTGTGAACACTTATGTAAATTTGATATTTCTGTATTTCATGTTTAATAAATGTGCAAACATTTCTAAGAACATGTTTTTTTTGTCATTATGGGATATTGTGTAGATAAAGAAAAAAAACATTTCATCCATTTTGAATTCAGGCTGTAAGAACAACAAAATGTGGAAGAAGTTGAGGGGCGTTAGTTCTTTCTGAAGGCCCTGAATGGACAGTCCTGGGGGCGTACAAATGTGCGTCCATTCAGTCAGAACCTCTGGGTCTGCTCGTCTCCTCCCAATGAGTGTCTCTCGCTCCAGCCAAGCGGCTTACTTACGCATGCGAGACTCGTGACATAAGGCTCACGTCAATAGTAGTGGACATTATAGGGAACAGGTTGTTCTTTCAGGACAATATAGGGAACAGGTTGTTATTTTCGGACACCCTCTCTCTCTCTCCTCTCTTACTGCTTTGTTATGCAGGGCTTGACATTCAGGTACATTTTCCAGGAGCAAACCGGGCCAGCGCTAACTAAAGCTTACTTGCCCGAATGAAACAAATACTGGCCAGTCCAAGATCCTCACAGGAAAGATACTTTAAAAAAGGGGAGGTTATTTTGTGAGCGATTGCAAACAGTCAGCAGGCTGAAGGACCGTATAAAAATCTGTTTTATTTTTGACCAAATTCTGTTTTCACAGTTTTGTTTTTATTTGAGTTCTCTTTTGGTTTTTACTCTCAAAAATACTTTTTATTAAAACAATTGGATGTTCTTAAGTCCACAACAAAAACTTAAACCACATCAGGACACCACTTTAAAAAAAGTCTGAAGAAAATAAAATTTATAATTGCACTTTAATTCAATTACGCACCTAGCAAGAGAACGTTGGCTAGCGGTGTTTCTGTCAGAGGAAGCTGGTGGGAGGATGTGTTTGTTACCTTTCCATTGATTCCATTCCAGCCATTAGAATTAGCATGTCCTCCTAAAGCTCCTCCCACCAGCCTCCTCGGGTTTGTGTAATGTAATGTTACACTGATGTACACCGTCTACACCAGGCGGTGTCAGGGAAGGCTGGAAAAATTGCCAAAGACTCCAGCCACCCTAACGGTACCAGAGCATTGGCTCTGGAACCAACACCGTCTGGCAAACAGTACCGGAGCATTCGACTAGGAGTTCTCTGTAACCCCATGTGGGATGTATTCCCTATTAGACTAGGAGTTCTCTGTAACCCCATGTGGGATGTATTCCCTATTAGACTAGGAGTTCTCTGTAACCCCATGTGGGATGTATTCCCTATTAGACTAGGAGTTCTCTGTAACCCCATGTGGGATGTATTCCCTATTAGACTAGGAGTTCTCTGTAACCCCATGTGGGATGTATTCCCTATTAGACTAGGAGTAGTCGTACAGCACCTGTCTGCTCTGTTGGTCATGACATTGGGTTAAATCCCAAAATAACAACCTATTCCTTATTATTGTGCTCTACTTCTGACAAGAGCCTTATTCTCTCTGGTCAATAGTAGTGCATTAAATAGGGACTAGGGTGCCATTTGGGTCTCAGAGAGACAGCCACAGCTTTAACCACTGTTGCATAAATCAGACAGGGAGAGTGAGGTCATGTCTTCAGCCAGGTACACACACACACACACACACACACACACACACACACACACAGGGCTGAGGAAATGAGCAGGCCTGCTGCCTGGGTTGGCTACGCTATGAGCCTGGGAACAGTATCACACAGAGAGAGTGTGTGTGTGTGTGACGGGGCCAAAAGCGTGACGGGGCCAACAGAGGATAAATCAGTCTACTGGCCCGACACTACGGAACTCCTCAGGCCTGGAACACACTACAGAGAGAGAGAGAGGGAAGGAGAGAAAAAAGAGAGAGAGAAAGAGAAAGCGAGAGGGAGGTTGTTTTGTTTTCATCTCAAGGACTCAAGCATGACAAAGAGGGCCTTACTACCTATAATCCAATGAGAGGGCTTTATTTTCCTATGCGTCTTAAAGGACCTTACAAAATGATCCTAGATCAGGCCACCCAAGTACGGAACGCCATTTGGGTCTTAGCCTGTGAAGATACACGTCAAATAACACATCAAATAAGCTTGTTGACCAATCAGGACCTGAATCTGACTGCACGTTACATAATAATTGTGTGTGTATGTGTGTACGTAGGTTACATATTGATTACACTATCACTCGTATTGTATATGTCACAATGATTCACCGACACGTATGTTATGATGCTGGTAAAGTTGTCTCGCACACCTTCCGCTGCCACACGTGCGCAGACACACTTCCCCACGTGCGCAGACACACTTCCCCACGTGCGCAGACACACTTCCCCAACCTCTGGACAGTGCTGATCATAAAAAAAGATAGCTAGCTGATGGATGCAAACAATGTCCTTTCCCAAACACACAGCAAGACGACACCATGTGTTTCAGTAGCTGTAGTTAGCTAACTAACCATCTAGCTAGGGGTCATCTAAAATACCCTCATTTATAAGACCGTTCTTATTTGATTCATGGTGGTCGGACCTACCTATGTGAAGCTAGCCACAATAAGGATCAGCCACAATAGTGGAATTTGCGGCTCGCCTTCAAAATAAAAAAGTCTGTCATTGACAGTGATGTAAATGAATACAAATAGTAGAATTATGCCATAATTTAATAGATCATGGTAAACTAGGTTGGACTGTTCTATAAATTCAACAAAAGACAAATTTGTTGATTTGACCAAAATCTGTTGAAATCACACTGGATGTATAAGACTTTAGCATTGCATTGGGGGCATATTTATTTCACAGCCTTACCTATGGATTGTGGATCAATGACATGGGGTATCAGTCTACTCAGTGACACCCAAAGAACATTAGCATTGTAGCTCTTATTACGGGACTCTGAAACAACTGTGAATTGAGCCACATTTATTGTACCAGTCAACCTACTATGTGTATTAAACACTATTTCAGAGGGAAAACAATGCAACGTGGATGTTTTGGAGTGTGAGAACTCTGAGGAGGACGTTGAGGAAAACACTTGGGTACTGAGTAGACTGATACCTGGCCACACCAGATACTGACTGATACCTGGCCACACCAGATACTGACTGATACCTGGCCACACCAGATACTGACTGATACCTGCCCCCCCCTCCCCTCTTTGTTCAGGGACACATTATTCCATTTCTGTTAGTCACATGTCTGTGGAACTTGTTCATTTTATGTCTCAGTTGTTGAATCTTATGTTCATACAAATATTTACACAAGTTAAGTTTGATGAAAATGAACGCAGTTGACAGTGAGAGGACGTTTCTTTCTTTGCTGAGTTTACATGTACCATTCTCAGAGTGGAAAAGTTGTTTGCAGAGTTCACAACCTGCTAAGCTGACATATGGAATTGTTTTAAGGATGGTCATACTATGGATCATTTAGCTATTTCATTTGGAATTTTACCACCTCTTTACATATCCCAAAAATATATTGTAGCGACCCGCACAGACAGCTGTGCGTTATGCGTTAGGTTTTTTGATTTGTGGGGGTATATTGCATTTATTTGGCGTGGGCTACGGCCAAACAGTAGCCTGTGTGGAAGTTGGGTTAATGAACCGTTAATTCGTAACTCAAACCTCTGTCTAGACAATTGTTCCTTTTGTGATCTAGTCAGGTCATTACATTGGTGTCAGAAGTAAAAACGTTGATAAAAGTTTGCCAGCTAGCTAGCTGACTTCGGTGGCTAGCTACCGGAGGTGAGAACGGGGGTTGAAAATGCTTCGAGGGAATCCGAAAGTGAAGGTGGAGGTAGGGGACGATGATGGCCAAGGAGGTGCGTGTGCATGGACGTCGGAGGATCTGGCTGAGGAGATCGCCAGGGCGTCGGAGCCCAGGGGCCGCTTGCGGGAGGACGTTAGAGTGATGGCGGCTGAAGCGGGCCTGAGCGCTTCGCGCGGATTCGGGTGGGCGGACCGAAGGGGTGACGTCGACGCGGCGGGAAGAGGAATCTGTGGCTCAGGATGTAAACAAACATGGCGGCGCCCAGTGCCCGGTTGCGTCCGTATCTGTTAAGACCCCGAAGTATTCCGGTAAGGCGGATTGGGAAGCTTTTCATGCCCAGTTTGAACTGTTAGCTCATTTTATGGGGTGGTCGAATGAAGATAGGGCACTGCAGTTGGCTCTATGCCTCACGGATGATCTGGCCTGTTTGATATTGATTAGCCCAGAGAACAGATGTGATTATGGTGCTTTAGTGGGAGCACTCAGGAGGCGCTATGGACAGTGTGTACAGCCCGGGCTGCTGCGCTCCGAACTGAGAAATAGACGCAGGCAGCCTGGAGAGTCGCTACGGGTCCTAGCTAATGACATTGAGAGCCTCTCTCGTCGGGCATTTGCTCACATGCCCCCCTCCGTGCAGAGCGAGCTAGCACGGGACCAGTTCATACAGGCGCTCTCTCCTACGGAGCTGCGCATACAGACCCAGCTGGCTCATCCTGAGTCATTGCAGATAGCCGTGGAGATGGCTTTGGAGAGGGAGCTGGTGTGGGCTGGTGCTTCAGCTGGGGCTTTGGTGGGGGTGCAGGGAGACAGACCCACTGTGCGGGCTGGGGGGCAGAGCAGCCCAGAGCCGGAAAAGCCTGCGTAGGTGGCTGAAATGACTGAAGTCATTCGTGCTGTGTCGCTACAGGTGGCACGAAACACACGCCCTGGTCCCAGGGTCTGCTGGGGTTGTGGCCAGCCAGGCCATCTGCGCCGGGATTGCCCCATGTCCACCAGAGCTCAGGGAAACGGCTCAGGGTCCGCATAGACCGGGGAGTGTGGACCCCTGGCTTTCTTTCCCAACCACCATCGTCTTCAGGAGGAGCCCACCGGCACAGACGGGGAAGCAAGGCTCCACTTCCCCCGGAAGCAGACGGGAGCAAGCGGATGGAGCCTGTCGTTGTGGTGGGCCGGACCTGTGTCGGGGACTTCTGCCATGTCCCTGTCACTGTGGAGAGGGTGCCCTGCTCTGCCCTGGTGGACACTGGGTCCACAGTAACCCTGGTGAGGCCGGATATTGTGCCAGGTTGGACTCAGTGTGAGCCCGCAACTGTGCAGCTCCGCACAGTCACAGGTGAGCTGGCACCCATGAAAGGGAAAGGAATAATGACTCTGACAGTAGGGGGCAGGTCTGTGCGTCATCCTGTGTGGGTGGCGGCTGTCCAGGACCCTTGTATCCTGGGGTTGGACTTTCTTAGGAGCACAGGCTGCCAGTTAGTGTGCCCCCATTTAGGTCTGAGCTTCCAGGGAGGGTCGGCAGTCACCATGGCCCCCCCTAATGTCACATTCACTCAACCCAACAAACCCTTTACTCCAACAGTTAAAGCAGCAGAGACTCATGGCTTCCCCCCCTCCCCCACATCGGTGTGTGACTTTTCCCCAGCCCCTCTGTCACCTACGGCTGTATGTTACATTCCCCCAGCTACCTCCACGACACATCCCTCCGTGAGCCCGGGCCGCGCACCCCCAGCCCAGCTACCCCAGATGGGAGAGGAGAGGACACTGTCTGCAGTGAGGGAGATATGGGGGAGGAACTGTGTTGGTCTTGACACCGAGCAGCAGGAACGGTTGTGGCAGTTGCTGTTNCCTGGTTCTCCTCACTAGACCTCCGCAGTGGCTACTGGCAGGTGCCCCTCTCCCCAGAGGCCAGAGCCAAAACTGCGTTCTCCACTAACAGAGGACACTGGCAGTTCAAGGTCCTGTGCTTCGGCCTGTGCAACGCTCCAGCTACTTTTGAGCATTTGATGGACAGGGTGCTGGATGGCATCCCCAGACAGCAGTGTCTGGTATACCTCGATGACATCCTGGCCCATGGCAGCTCCTTCCAGTCAGCCCTGGTGGCGCTACGGCGTGTGCTGGAGCGGGTGGCTGCCGCAGGTCTGAAGCTCCACCCCGAGAAGTGCCACTTCATGAGGAGAGAGGTGTCATTCTTGGGCCACCAAGTGGGGAAGGAGGGGATCAGCACCATGGAGGACAAGGTGGGGGTTGTCCGAGACTGGCCCACCCCCACCGACCAGCGTCAGCTGAAAAGCTTCCTGGGCCTGGCCTCGTACTACAGGGGGTTTGTACGGGGCTTCTCAAGCGTCGCTGCTCCCCTGAACCGCCTGCTGCCGAAGGGCAAGGCCTTCACTTGGACAGTGGAGTGTGAGGAGGCCTTCAACACCCTCAAACGTGCACTGATCAAGGCCCCCGTGCTCGCCCCCGCTGACCTCACCTTGCCCTTTATCCTGGACACAGACGCGAGCAATGTGGGCTGGGTGGGGTGATGGCCCAGGTGGGGCCAGAGGGGGAGAGGGTGGTGGCGTACTTCAGCAAAACATTTGACAAACATGAGCGCCGCTACTGTGTCACCCGGCGGGAGCTCCTTGCTGTTGTGGCTTCCGTCAAACACTTCAAGTACTACCTGGGTGGCCTGCCCTTTACGGTAAGGACTGACCACTCTGCTCTCCAGTGGCTCATGTCTTTCAGATAGCCAGAGGGGCAAGTGGCACGATGGTTGGAGGAGCTTCAGCCATACGACTTCACAGTGGTGTACAGGGCAGGGGCACGCCACTCCAACTCCGACGCCATGTCCCGTCGGCCCTGTACTGCAGACGGCTGCCACCACTATGAGCGGAGAGAGGGACGTGAGAGAGAGCTGTGTGCAGAGGAGGGGGTCTGTGCCACAGTGTGTCGGGCGAGCGGGCCTGTTGAGCGAGCGGGCTGTGAGCTGCAGACTGTCGACGTGGCTGAATGGGGGCAGCAGCAGGGACGGGACACAGACCTACAGCCAGTGCTACAGTGGGTAGAGGCGCAGGCGAGGCCGCCGTGGGAAGAGGTGACAGTGCTCTCACTCGCGACCAAAGGGTTGTGGTCAAAGTTTGAGAGACTGCGGCTGGCTGATGGCGTGCTACAGCGGGCATGGAAGGAGTCAGCTACGGGAGAGGAGAGGTGGCAGGTGGTGGTCCCAAAAGCACTGCGGGAGGCTGTGCTCCAGAGTACTCATGGGGGGGTGGGGACTGGACACTTTGGGGTCACAAAAACACTCCGCCGCCTCCGTCAGGGCTTTTACTGGGGGCAGCACAAGAGGGATGTGGAGGACTTTTGCCGCCGCTGTGACAACTGCACAGCGAGAAAGGGCCCCCCAGGCCGCTCTCATGCTCAGCTCCAACAGTTCCCAGTGGGGGCTCCCATGGAGAGGGTGGGAGTGGATGTAGTTGGGCCGTTCCCCACCACAGACAGTGGAAACCGCTGGGTGCTCACGGCCATGGACTATTTCACAAAATGGCCCGAGGCCTATGCTCTGCCTGACCAGGAGGCAGAGACCATCGTCGACGCCCTGACAGCGGGGATGTTCAGCAGGTTTGGAGCTGCGGAGTCCATCCACAGCGACCAAGGCAGAAACTTTGAGTCCCGTGTGTTCGCCACCATGTGTGAGAGGCTGGGTATTCACAAGACCCGCACTACTCCTCTCCATCCTCAAAGTGATGGCCTTGTGGAGCGCTTCAACAAAACGCTTGGACAGCAGNCTCAGCTCCAACAGTTCCCAGTGGGGGCTCCCATGGAGAGGGTGGGAGTGGATGTAGTTGGGCCGTTCCCCACCACAGACAGTGGAAACCGCTGGGTGCTCACGGCCATGGACTATTTCACAAAATGGCCCGAGGCCTATGCTCTGCCTGACCAGGAGGCAGAGACCATCGTCGACGCCCTGACAGCGGGGATGTTCAGCAGGTTTGGAGCTGCGGAGTCCATCCACAGCGACCAAGGCAGAAACTTTGAGTCCCGTGTTTTCGCCACCATGTGTGAGAGGCTGGGTATGCACAAGACCCGCACTACTCCTCTCCATCCTCAAAGTGATGGCCTTGTGGAGCGCTTCAACAAAACGCTTGGACAGCAGCTGGCCATCGTCTCTGCCAAACACCAGCGTGACTGGGACAAGCACCTGCCTATGGTCCTCATGGCATGCCGCTCCGCTGTCCAAGAATCCACCTCCTGCACGCCTGCCCTCCTCATGCTGGGGAGAGAGATCCGCACCCCTGCGGAGATGGCGTTTGGTCGGCCCCTGGATGGCCCTCAGGTTCCCCCAGGGCCGGAGTATGCCCGGAGACTCCAGGACCGCCTGGAGACAGCCCACACCTTCGCCAGAGAGCAGCTGGTGAATGCAGGTGTGAGGCAGAAGAGGAACTATGACGTGCACACCCGGGGAAGGCACTTTGTGGCTGGGGAGCTGGTCTGGGTCTACAGCCCCCTAAGGAAAAAAGGCAGATGCCCCAAGTTGGACAGTCACTGGGTGGGACCCTGCAGCGTCCTGGAGAGGGTAGGGGAGGTTGTTTACCGGGTGCAGCTTCCTTCCAGGGGGAGAAAGGTGGCACTGCACCGGGACAGGTTAGCCCCATACAGAGGGGCCTCTTCTCCCCAAACCTCAGGGACCCCCACAATTCCCCTCTCTGGCAATGACATTCTCCAGGCACCCACCCCCAGGTGCCGCAGACAAGGCTCCAGACAGGGAGGGAGACGGGGAGTGGGCTGTGTCACCGCGTGGTTCCCCGGAGCCACGGACTGTATTCCCCGTTGCCGCATCCTTGACCCCCATATCCCCGCCTTCATCCCCTGGGTCCCAGAGGGGCAGCCCCCTGCCACGGATGGAGCCCCCTGTTTCACATCGGGACACTCTGCGACCATCACGGCCACACAGACAGAGGAGACCTCCGGGTCGCTTCAGAGACTTTGTTTGTTCCCTCGGGGACGAGGGACTTTGTGGTGGGGGGGCTGTGTAGCGACCCGCACAGACAGCTGTGCGTTATGTGTTAGGTTTTTAGTTGGTTGTGTTGTACTTACCAGTACCCCAGTGTTCGCGGGGTCCGACATGCCAATCAACCTGCTATCTGCCAATCACGGGAATGCCTGGAATGTTCTGATGCCGGGCATCCTGGTGATTGGCGGAGTGGCATGAAGGGGGGTTGGGAAGGGGGATGGAGCATTGGAAGTTAAGACCAGGTTTTGCCGTTGTTCTCTCTCTTACGTCTGGCCTTCACAAGAGAAGTTCACGGTTGATTTGTGGGGGTATATTGCATTTATTTGGCGTGGGCTACGGCCAAACCGTAGCCTGTGTGGAAGTTGGGTTAATAAACCGTTAATTCGTAACTCAAACCTCTGTCTAGACAATTGTTCCTTTTATGATCTAGTCAGGTCATTACAATATTAAAAAAATATTTGATAAAGTATTGGCCTTTACTACTAAAGCCCGCAGAAACACATTGAATAACACATTCATAAATGGAAAAAAGGACAGTCAAAAATGTATCATGAGAACCAAGTTTTGAAGTGTGTCCTAAATCTAGGAGATTTATATAATATAAGTCATTAAAAAAAAACTATTTTTAACAAATATTTAACCCCTTTTTTGGGTAGAAACAAAAACTGCCTTCATACTTCCATTAGTTTTTTTAACCCGTGACACTTGTGGGGTCTCAGTGTGTAGCTAAAACGCTACCAAACAGAAGAGTAAAACGAAGAACACCATCGTGTACGTGAGAGGTCTTCCCTTTCCATAGAGTGGAGACCAAACCGTTCTGACGATACAGACGATTAGGTGAGAAGACAGATTTCGGGATGTCTCCTGGTCTGACAAACACCGCTCGTGCTCTGCCACCTTTCACCTCAGATGCGGAAGTGCGACACGGTGGACTGAGACTCATCCAATGCAAAAAAAACAGAGCTTAAACTGACAGATTTTGATGGTTTTTTTTTGTCATGTAACTTAGACGCACTAGTGCATCGATCGACTCTGAGGGGGGGGGGGGTAACATCCATTGCGAATGATAATATATCAAATCTATAGTTCCTCACAGTAAGCTATTTGAAAAGTCTTTCCAACAATCTCTCCCTCGATTATCACCAATTCTTGGTGTGAAAGAGCAATGGAAGTTAAAGGCCCGCCTACTGCTGCATTGGCCTATAGGCTATGAGTTCCACGCACTCATTTCTTCAGCAGCCAATGGATCACGCTGTATCAATGAGTCCATAGGCAGAGGATAATGATCTCGCATTCAATTCATTTTTTTTTTAATTAACATATAGAACAATTAAGCATGATGATCAAATGTATTTACATCGACTGGCATTTCCATCAATGAATAAAAAGCATTATTTAGCAAAGGGATTTTTTGGGCCGCCAACAGTTTGATTTATCGACTTTTCATAAAAAAACAGAAACCCTGACACGCACACAGCTCCAGGCCGACAGCTCGTAAAACATCAGGCCTCATAGCCAGCCGTCCAACACTATAAAACAACAGAAGCTGCAGGGTTGGCTATAGAACATCCCAGTCAACGCAAAGACTTTCTCACACACAAACATCCCCAAGGGGTTTCATCAGACAACACAAAAGACAGGACGCCCTTCTGTCCCCAACACACCAAAGTTTACAATGAGAAGTACTTATCACAAGGGTCACCTCCTGTGAGGTTGAACAGACATGAGCATAAACACAGAAGAGAAGAGAGGGATGGAGAAAGAGCGGGAGAAAGGGAGCAAGAGGGGAAGAGAGGGTTGGAGAAAGAGCGGGAGGAAGAGAAGAGAACAGTCCCTGTATATCTCTCTGACAGAGAGAGAGACAGAGAGACAGAGAGATGGAAAACAAACACCAGAAACAAAAGTGTAATCCCCCTCAAAACAGCTCCCAAGACAGAGCCCTGTTCTGATGGAAATTATAGACTTGTTTGTTCCTCTATATCCAACCCAACTAGCAACAGTCTTGATCACTAGGCTCCTACTACTACACACAGTCAATGTTAAGAAACAACGGCTGACAAAAGTTCTGTGGGCGAAGAAATGTTAGCCTTCTACCTTAAAGAGATGACGTTCTCAATTGTATACTACTTCGTCAAAACACCTTTGTTATGACCTTTGTTTACACACACACACACACACACACACACACCTGAATATTTGACAACCTAAAAGTTCTGTTCACATCAAACTATTCTCAGCAAACCTCAAGAAAACACAGGGGGAATTGTTACTTCTGTCAAGTTTGAACCCCTTACTATGGATGATAGATCCACATTCAAATTCATGGAGACTCCATTGATTGATCGATTGATTGACTGATTCACAGGGCATTATATTCTAGCAATTACATAATAGGAAAGTGTCCACCCATACATCATAGCAAATGGAGACATTCGTCATGACAACAGGAGAGAGAGACTGACAACTGCATGTAAAAAGTGCTGTGAACCCAAGCGCCGAGGACTCTGGGTAATCCTGGATTATAAGAGGAGGGAGGACGAGAGGGGGCAGAGGGCGCAAGCCTTGTGACACTGACACTTATGCCTCCGTAAATGGAACAGTGAGAAAAGGAATGAGAATGCGAGTGAGTGAGTGAGGGGGGGTTCTTCTGAATGAAAGGCGTGCCTGGGTGCTAAGTCCATCTCTGGTATGCCCTCAGCCCTGACCCTCCAGTCACGCAGCTATCCTAGCCTAACCTAGTCTAACCCAGCCTAACCTAACCCAGTCCAACCCAGTCTAACTTAACCCAGTCTAACCTAGCCTAACTTAACCCAGTCTAACCTAGCCTAACCCAGTCTAACTTAACCCAGTCTAACCCAGTCCAACCTAGCCTAACCCAGTCTAACTTAACCCAGTCTAACCTAGCCTAACCCAGTCTAGCCTAGCCTAACCCAGTCTAGCCTAGCCTAACCTAGCCTAGCCTAACCTAACCCAGCCTAGCCTAACCTAACCCAGTCTAACGGGTACATCTGTTGCCTGACTATAGACATCTGGGGCCACTCTGCTCTGTCCTGTTCTCTCTCTCTCCCCCCATCTCCCCCTCTGTCTGCTTCGACCCTCTACGTTTCTGGGTCAACCTTCTCTCTTTCTCCCTTTCCTCCTAGTTTTCTCTGCTCTAGGCACAGACAGTCCAGGGCCACAAGGCAAGGGAGGAGAGGAAGGAGGGAACAAGGGAGGAGAGGAAGGAGGGGACAAGTGAGGGCAGAAGGCAGCCCCACAGGAAATCGCTGGATACCTGAGTGTCTCCATCATAGTCCCTGTATATCTCTCTGACAGAGAGAAGTTAAAAACTGCAGGAAGTGAGGCGAAAAGAGGAATTCCTGTTGAGTGTTTTCAGCCAGCTCTCCAGATTGTTGTTACGTGGTTTCATCCATCCGTCATCCAGACCCTGGACTGGACCGCCTGTGTGGTCCCCCCCCCCCGCACTGTAGTAATGGTTTCATCCTCTCGGAGCAGCACACACACGGTCTGCAGCCCCTCAGCTCGCGTGTGACTTTTACTTTTGCTTGCTTCCACTCAAGACAAATAAACGGACGATTAGATGTGTGTGCGACTGAGGGGATGTGTGTGTGTTCATACAGTTCTCCCCGAAACATGAGTTCAACTTCATTCTCACATGATACTTGTCCTCCCCTCTCTCCAGATGGAGGCTAGGCAAGACCATCACACCAGACGTTGTAAAAATAGTCGCCGACCCAAATGGCATCCTTTTCCCTACATAGCACATGACTTTGGGCTAGGGCCCATAGTGTTGTATTAGGAGGATCTCTCGCACTCAAAATATTCAGAATTACATTAAGATAATTTTACGTCTAACAAACACTTTTGTAGACGTCGGCTTCTGAACTTCTGCTTGCATCGAGAAAATAGTGTAGTGGACACGAACAGCTGAAAAACGTTACAAAATGTCATCATGATATATGCACAAACTGTTTCAAACGGTTTTGGACGGGAAGAATGCGGACGCCTTAAGAGAGCAACCCTGTAGAGATCGACTCGAGAATTACCTCAACACGTCTGCCGCGTCACACAACCTCATGAAAGAGAGGAGAAACAATTACCTCGTAGGGCTGGGTGATATGACAAAAATATCATACCTCCATATTTTTCAAATTTCTGCAGGTATAACAGCATTTGATTACATACTTTAGGATATCAGAGCGGCGGTAAATCACCAGCATTACAACCAGGAATACGACATTCCCGAATTGGATCCTTTGGTCGTACCCCGCCAAGGGCAATTGAGCTCCAAAACAACGGCGGCGGAGAAGAGGTATTCGGAGTGGACATCTAGTCCGACTCAGGAGGCGTGCAGACCATCCAACGCTTCCGAGTATATTACTCGCTAATGTTCAGTCTCTGGACAATAAAGTAGACGAGCTCAGGGCGAGGATCTCCTTCCAGAGAGACATCAGGAACTGTAACATACTCTGTTGTTTCACAGAAACATGGCTCTCTCGGGATATACTGTCCGCGTCCATTCAGCCATCTGGGTTCTCAGTACATCATGCAGACAGGAATAAAGAACTCTCTGTGAAGAAGGCGGGGGTGTATGTTTCATGATTAACCACTCATTGTGTGATTGTGATAACAAAGAAAATCCAGTCCTTTTGTTCACCCGACCTAGAATACCTCAAATGCCGACCGTATTAGCTCCCTAGAGAATTCTCTTCGGTTATAGCCACAGGCGTGTATATTCCCCCTCAAGCCGATACCAAACTACACTGGACTTTATGCAAACCACATATCCTGAAGCCCCATTTATTGTAGCTAGGGAATTTAACAAAGCAAATTTGAGGAAAACGCTACTGAAGTTCTACCAACACATTGACTGTAGTACTCACGCTGGTATAATCTAATCACGACTCCATTTTGCTCCTCCCTTCCTATAGGCAGAAACTCAAAACACGAAGTACCCGTGCTAAAGTCCATTCAACACTGGTATGACCAATCGCAATCCATGCTTCACACGGACTGGGATATGTATTTGGTATTTTATTAGGATGTTGCAAAAGCAGCAGCTACTCTTCCTGAGAGTACACACAAAACATGAAACATAATACAGAATGACATGATACAGAACATCAATAGAGAAGAACAGCTCAAGGACAGAACTACATACATTTTTTTTTAAAAGACACACGTAGCTTACATATCAATGCATACACACAAACTCTCTAGGTCAAATAAGGGAGAGGCCTTGTGCCGCGAGGTGTTGCTTTATCGGTTTTTTTAAACCAGGTTTGCTGTTTATTTGAGCAATATGAGATGGAAGGAAGTTCCATACAATAAGGCTTCTATTTAATGCTGTACATTTTCTTGAATTTGTTCTGGATTTGGGGACTGTGAAAAGACCCCTGGTGGCATAAGAGGTGTGTGTAAATTGACTATGCAAACAATTTGGGATTTTCAAACACATTAATGTTTCTTATAAAAATAAGTGATGCAGTCAGTCTCTCCTCAACTCTTAGCCAAGAGAGACTGGCATGCATAGCATTTATATTAGCCTTCTGATTACAATTAAGCCTTAACAGTCAGTTTCTTAACAGGTGCATGTTTATCAATAATTGGAAGAAGCAATTTCATAAATACATAAGTGCAGCGTCTGGATGCTCCTCATTAATCACATCAGACCAACAAATATTTTTAACATCATCCACATAAGAATCACAGCAACATCTTTTGTATGATCTCTTATACACTATTTTAGGCCCAGCTGTTGGAACTTTGGCTTTCCTGGATATAGCCACTATATTGTGATCACTGCATCCAATGGGTACGGATACAGCTTTAGAACAAAGTTCTACAGTATTAGTAAAAATGTGATCGATACATGTGGATGATCTTGTTCCTGTAGTGTTTGTAAACACCCTGGAAGGTTGATTAATAACCTGAACCAGAATACAGGCACTGGTTACAGTAAGAAGCTTCCTGTTGAGCGGACAACTTGATGAAAACCAGTCAATATTCAGGTCCCCAAGAATGTAGACCTCTGTTTACATCACATACACTATCAAGCATGTCACACATATTATTTAGATACTGACTGTTAGCACTTGGTGGCCTATAGCAACACCCCAAAAGAAAAGGCTTTAGATGTGCCAAGTGAACCTGCAACCACAACACTTCAATAACACTTGACATGAGATCTTCTCTAAGCATTACAGGGATATGTCTCTGAATATATATAGCAACACCTCCCCCATAAGCATTCCTGTCTCTTCTATAAATGTTATATCCTTGTATTGCTACTGATGTATCATCAAATGAATTATTTAAGTGAGTCTCAGAAATGGCTAATATATGAATGTTATCTGATGCTAGTAAGTTATTGATTTCTTGAACCTTATTTCTAAGGCTACATATATTAATATTGGCCATTTTCAGCCCTTTCCTGGGTAGCTTATCAGAGATAGACATAATACTGAAAAGAGCAGACAAAGCAAGAGAAAAAAATATACATGCAGCTGTCCATTAATCAATTGGTGTGTGTGTGTGTGCTGCGGGGTTGAGGCTACGAACCCATAGGCTTGGCTCTCTCATCCCTTCCAGGCTTCTGGGAGGGAGGGTGGACAATGCGTACATCTGCTACGTCAGGCTCAATGTCCCCACACGCTCTGGCAGCTTTCATGGCTGGGATCAGTTCTTTCCTATTCGGGCACACAGCAGGATAGTCCTCGTTGAGGAAGATATACATTCCTTTCAAGTTCTTGGCTCTTTCCAGAACAGCTACCTTGTCCTTGAACCTCAGGAGCCACTATCGGTCTGGGCCGGTGGTGGGTTTTCCAGTCCTGTGGGCGCGCACACCACAAACCTTCCTGTGGTCCATCTTCAATTTCTAAGGCTCCATCCAGGTCTCATGTGTGCTTTCAAAAACAAGGGCATTTCCAAGTGACCCCAAACTTTTGAACGGTAGTGTATGTAAGACCCCTCAAGCTCATCATTAAGCTCGGGGCCCTGGGTCTGAACCCTGCCCTGTGCAACTGGGTCCTGGACTTCCTGACGGGCCATCCCCAGGTGGTGAAGGTCGGAAACAATACCTCCATTTCGCTGATCCTCAACACAGGGGCCCCACAAGGGTGCATGCTCAGCCCCCTCCTGTACTCCCTGTTCACCCGTGACTGTGTGACCACGCACACCTCCAACTCAATCATCTAGTTTGCAGACGACAACAGTAGTAGGCCTGATTACGCCTCCAAGCGTAATCAGGCCTACTTAAGCGCAAATATTGATATATTTGAGTCCCACTACGACTCAGGAAAAAAATTCACTTTTCGGCTACAGATGAAATAAGTTATGATGGGGTGGTGAAAGTGCACTGTGATGAGCTTGATGTTCCTTTCCAATATATATTTGCATGAAAATCTGTCGTTAACTGGATGGAAACCTACCTATTGACCATGTATTTTCAATGTCAGTTCTTACCTTCGCCACAAGGGGCATTATGTCAATTTATATGGTACTTTTGGCAACCACTGCCTCACAGGCAAGATTCATGTCAAAAGAAAAAGTACATGTGCACACCCGAAGCTCTTGCAAACAAATGAGCAGTTGTCAACTGTTAGCAGTCTCTTACTGGCGTTAAGAACCGACTCTTGCCATCATTGAGTTTCATCACTCAGTGCCTTCAGAAAGTATTCACACCCATTGACTTATTCCATATTTTGGTGTTTTACAGCCTGAATGTATAATGGATTATACTGAGATTTTGTGTCACTGGCCTACACACAATATCCCATAATGTCAAACCGGATGTTTGAAGAAATCCGTTTTTAGAAATGTTTGTTGAAATGTTGACAACTAAAAAATCTGAAATGTCTTGAGTCAATAAGTATTCATCCCATTTGTTATGGCAAGCCTAAATAAACGCAGGAAATAAGTTGCATGGACTCACTCTGTGTGCAATAATAGTGCTTAACATGACTTTTGAATGACTACCTCATCTCTGTACACCACACAAAATTATTTGTAAGGTCCCTCAGTTGAGCAGTGAATTTCAAACACTGATTCAACCACAAAGACCAGGGATGCTTTCCAATTCCTCGCAAAGGGCACCCCTTGGTAGATGGGTAAAAATTGGGCTTGGGCCATATCCAAATTAACTCCACAGCCTGTGTAACCCGAAAGTTGGCAATGCTAACAAGTACATATAAAATCCCGTAGAGAATGCTAAGTAAATGTTAAGGAGCACATTGCCAACATTTTATACTGTCTCTAACCTAAAGTATTTTCAGGACAGACATCCCAGCTTAAACATTTATACAAGTAACTCAGAAACGCTACTCACAGTTTGCTGCACGCACAAAACAAACATTAAAACAGCAAGGCACTTGATCCAGGAGACTATTCTCTGCCGTTACCAAGCAAAGTTTGATTTTGGAAGAAGCTAATCACTTAGCTAACTAGCTACTAAATAAACATCTGCTTAATATTTCTGTGTAAGCAATAAAAATCTATTTAAATTAGCAAACCAAATGCACAACTGTAGAGCATGTAGTGCATTTTAGACAGCTAACTTAATAGCTGTAAGATATCTGGACAACAAACATTTAGTTGTGAATTCCATACTGTAACTAGATCAGCTGGCGTGTGCTGCACAACAGTGAGTGACTCACAAGGCTCTGGTCTCTCCATCTATCATCATCATCATCGTGTACTTGTAAACAAATAACGTGACTGGGGACTACCAGTAAGCTGCATAATGCAAAATTATGTAACAGGTGAAATTAAGAATAAAATCTTTATCTCCTAACGTATTGCACATATTGACTGCAGGGATTTACTTAAAAAGTAGCAACAAATATTCACATTTAGAAAAAAAAAACTAAGAAATAGTTCAAAAGGTATTGAAAAACCCATGGCCATTTCCAAATACCCCAGTATATGGTATATGCAGTATACCATCCAAGCCTACTAAAAAATATATAAATAATAGCAGACAGGGAATATCCCTTTGAGCATGGAGGTTTTCCAATGCCTCGCAGAGAAAGGCACCTCATGGTAGATGGGTAGAAATACAAAAAGCAGTCATTGAATATCCCTTTGAGCATGATAAAGTTAATAATTACACTTTGGATGGTGTATCAATACACCAAGTCACTACAAAGATAAAAGGTGTCTTCCCTAAATCAGTTGCCAAAGAGGAAGGAAACCACTCAGGGAATTCATCATGAGGCCAATGGTGACTATAAAAAAACAGTTACAGTTTAATGGCTGTGATAGGAGAAAACTGAGGATGGATCAACAACATTGTAGTTAACCCACAATACTAACATAAATGACAGCGTGAAAAGGAAGCCTGTGAAGAATAAAAATATTCCAAAACCTGCATCCTGTTTGCAATTATGCAGTGAAGGAAAACCGCAAAAAATGTGTGGCAAAGAAATGACTTTTATGTCCTGAATACAAAGCGTTGTTTGAGGCAAATTCGACAACACTGAGTACCACTCCTCATATTTTCAAGAGAGGTGGTGGCTGCATCATGTTATGGGCATGCTTGTCATCGGCAAGGACTAGGGAGTTTTTTTAGAATAAAAAGAAAAGGAATAGAGATAAGCACAGGAAAAATCCAGTCTACTTTCCAACAGACACTGGGAGAAAAATGCACCTTTCAGCAGGACAATAAGGCCAAATATACACTGGAGTTGCTTACCAAGACGACGTTGAATGTTCCTGAGTGGCCTAGGTACAGTTTTGACTTGAATTGGCTTGCAAATCTATGGCAAGACTTGGCTGGCTAGCAATGATCAACAACCAACATAACAGAGCTTGAATCATTTTATAAAGAATACTGTGCAAATATTGTACATTCCAGGTGTGCAAAGCTCTTAGATACTTACCCAGAAAGACTCACAGCTGCAATCGCTGCCAAACGTGATTCTAACACAGGCATGAATTCTTATGTAAATTGGATATCTGTATTTCAATAAATGTGCACAAAAATCAAAAATCATGTTTTCACTTTGTCATTATGGGGTATTGTGTGTAGGAAAAAAATCTATTTAATGAATTTTAAATTAAGGCTGTAACACAACAAAATGTGGAATAAGTCATGGGGGTACGGATACTTTCTGAATGTATATTACATTTAACAAATCAAACATTGAAATACCGTTATGTAAGGTAAAGTAAAACTCCAAACTGGTCTGTGCATAAATACCGGTATATAGTAAAATGCGGTTTACAGCCAGCCCAATTACCTAGACACGTCTGATGCTTCACACAAGCTCAAGAAAGGAGGAAAAAATTTATTTGTACAGAGGAGTTCGTTATGTCAGATTAATATATATATATATATATATACACACACACATACACACACAAAAAAAAGAGAGAATTGCTTCTAGAGCACAAATCTTCGTAAAATAATAATTATAATAATAATTATCCCTTCTTGGCATATTCCTATTGAAATGTGGAGGGATGCAGCTTACACACACACACACACACACGCACACCAGCAGAGGAGGGAAATGGTGGTTAATTGCGGTCTTAAGAACACTATCATTACACAGCCAGGACTCTGACACCACAACAACCATGCTACCATGGCAACATCGGCGGTAGTCAATGACAACCAGATAGAACAGCAAACGTTCTTATTGCACCTGCTACAGGGGGTGGGCAAATCTCCTTAAAGAGAGTTAACCAATCAGAGGGCTAAGAGGACCAGAGGTCAAACGGACTCTACAGCAAGTTATCCAAATAAATATTTTAGGGAGAATTCCTCAGAGTCAATTCTCAACTGAAAAGTTCTTATGTATTACATCTGAGTAAAGGTCTTCACGGGTCCAGCCGAAACTGAATACGAGACCCAAGCTAGTCCGGGTCCAAAATTCAAACTTTTCCATAGCGTCCTGTTTGATTGTCATCGGGTCTATGTAACTACAGCTGATAGACCCTAGTGGACCAGTGGACCAGACCACGGCCTATAAGCAGTGGTTCTCAAACTGTACTTAGAACTTGTCAGAAATGTCCAGATCAACTAGCCCTCCGCTAAAAAGTTAGGTTTTTTTTTTTAGTTAGGTTTTTAAGCCCATAGATTGTTGTAATGTTCGAGTCACACAAATATCACATGAATGCAAATTAGAGTGGTGTGAAAAGTTTGTCATGCACAGTGCTTGTCCCCATAGAAATAGACATAGACGCGGGGAGGGGGGGGGGGGGGTCAGGATGTTCCCCAATGCTGGAAGGGGGCCCCGAGTGAAAACGTTTGGGAAGCCCTGGCCTATTATCATATTAATTTTACGCTAATAAGGTGCATTTATTGACTTACAGAAGGCCTAGACAACATATAAAGACCAATTTGTTAACCAGAAGATTTTGGCACTCGGGTCCAAAATCGGGTCTGGTCTCGACCTGGACCAGTTAAGGTACGGGTCCAGGTCGAGGTCTGGTTGTCATCGGGTTCATTCGGGTCTGTTTGGTCAGTCTTTAAAAATAATAAAAATAAAATCAGGACCAGGTCTGATTGTCCTAGAGTTCATTTGGGTTCAACGTTTTGATCCCGAGAATACATTACCTCTGAGCCAAGGACTATGCAGAAAAATATTAACTATTTGACACAGAGCATGATGTTCATAAAATATATCTTAAAAAGTATACATCTTAAATTTGTTCAAACATATGTTGGTTTCATAACCCTGCTCTTCACCTTGGTTGACCTTGCTGCCCCTAAGGCAGCGTTCTATGACCGCTCCAGCCCCAACACACAGCCAGGGACAAGGATAGATGGTGGATATACACCTGTTATATAAACAGGACCAGTCAAACGTTTGGACACACCTACACATTCAAGGGTTTTTCTTTATATCTACATTGTAGAATAATAGTGAAGACATCAAAACTATTTAATAACACATATGGAGTAACCAAAAAAAATGGTTAAACAAAATCAAAATATATTTTATATTTGAGATTCTTCAAAGTAGCCACCCTTTGCCTTGATGACAGCTTTGCACACTCTTGGCATTCTGTCAACCAGCTTCATGAGGTAGTCACCTGGAATGCATTTCAATTAACAGGTGTGCCTTCTTAAAAAGTTAATTTGTGGAATTTCTTTCCTTAATGCGTTTGAGCCAATCAGTTGTGTTGTGAAAAGGTAGGGGTGGTATACAGAAGACAGCTCTATTTGGTAAAAGACCAAGTCCATATTATGGCAATAACAGCTCAAATAAGCAAAGAGAAATGACAGTCATCATTACTTTAAGAAATTAGGGCCAATCATTCCGGAAAATTTGCAGTCGCAAAAAACATCAAGCGCTATGGTGAAACTGGCTCTCATGAGGGCCGCCATGAAGCTGGATTCAGCAGTGCTCTCGTCTGCATTAAAACCAAATATCAATCCAGGTTGGATGTGACAGCAGAGATGAGGTGCACACTGTTGACCACCTCCTCAGTGGTGTTGTGATGAGACATTATGTCAGACTAATTTGCAATTGACTGCCATAGCACCCCGCCAGAAAATAAATAAAACTTGGTTGGGGTCATGGACGAAAAGTATGGGAACCCTTCTCTCTCTCTCTCTCTCTGTGGTTGGCTCCTACAGACAGTGAGTCATGTGGCTGTGGCTTGCTATATAAAGCAGGCAGACAGGCATCGCGACATTCAGTTAATGTTCGATTGAGTGTTAAAATGGTCAAAACAAGTGACCTAAGAGACTTCGAGAATGCTATGATTGTCAACGCCAGGCATGCCAGTTCCAGTATCTCAGAAACGTCCGGTCTCCTGGGCTTTTCACGCATGACAGTGTCTAGGGTTTACAGAGAAATGGTACGACAAACAAAAAACATCCAGTCAGCGACAGTCCTGTGGGCGAAAACAGCTTGTTGATGAGAGGTCGAAGGAGAATGGCAAGAATCTTGAAAGCTAACAGGAGTGACAAACAGGCAAATAACGCTGCAGTACAACAGTGGTGTGTAAAACGGCATCTCGGAACGCACAACTCGTCGGTCCTCGTCACGGATGGGCTATTGCAGCAGACGACCACACCGGGTTCCACTCCGATCAGCTAAAAACAAGAAGCAGCAGCTCCAGTGGGAACGCCATCACCAACACTGGACAATTTTAAGAGTGGAAAGACATCGCCTGGTCTGATGAATCCCGATTCCTGTTGCGTCATGCTGATGGCTGAGTCAGGATTTGGAGTAAGAAGCATGAGTCCCTGACCACATCCTGGCTGGTGTCAATGGTACAGGCTGGTGGCAGTAGTGTAATGGTGTGAGGAATGTTTTCCTGGCACACGTTAAGTCCCTTGATACCAAATGAGCAATGTTTCCATGCCCCAAATAATTCAGGCTGTTCTGAGGCAAAGGAGGAGTCCAACCCGGTACTAGATTGGTGTCACACCCTAATCCCTATGAAGTGCCTACATTTGACCAGAGCCCCCTATGGGGGAGCCTAAGGTAGTGCACTATATAGGAAATAGGTGCCATTTAAGATACAGCCATGAGAGATGACCAACTGCTGTTTTCTCCACAGCACTTTACTGTATTTATGACTTCAATAACTAACAGTGGAGGTATACAATGAGGGAAAAAAGTATTTGATCCCCTGCTGATTTAGTACGTTTGCCCACTGACAAAGAAATTATCAGTCGATAATGTTAATGGTAGGTTTATTTGAACAGTGAGAGACAGAATAACAACAAAAAAATCCAGAAAAACGCATGTGAAAAATGTTATAAATTGATTTGCATTTTAATGAGGGAAATAAGTATTTGACCCCTCTGCAAAACATGACTTAGTACTTGTTGGCAATCACAGAGGTCAGACGTTTCTTGTAGTTGGCCACCAGGTTAGCACACATCTCAGGAGGGATTTTGTCCCACTCCTCTTTGCAGATCTTCTCCTAGTCATTAAGGTTTCGAGGCTGACGTTTGGCAACTCGAACCTTCAGCTCCCTCCACAGATTTTCTATGGGATTAAGGTCTGGAGACTGGCTAGGCCACTCCAGGACCTTAATGTGCTGCTTCTTGAGCCACTCCTTTGTTGCCTTGGCCGTGTGTTTTGGGTCATTGTCATGCTGAAATACCCATCCACGACCCATTTTCAATGCCCTGGCTGAGGGAAGGAGGTTCTCACCCAAGATTTGACGCTACATGGCCATCGTCCCTTTGATGCGGTGAAGTTGTCCTGTCCCCTTAGCAGAAAAACACCCCCAAAGCATAATGTTTCCACCTCCATGTTTGACGGTGGGGATGGTGTTCTTGGGGTCATAGGGAGCATTCCTCCTCCTCCAAACACGGCGAGTTGAGTTGATGCCGAAGAGCTCCATTTTGGTCTCATCTGACCCCAACACTTTCACCCAGTTGTCCTCTGAATCATTCAGATGTTCATTGGCAAACTTCAGACGGGCATGTATATGTGCTTTCTTGAGCAGGGGGACCTTGCGGGCGCTGCAGGATTTCAGTCCTTCACGGCGTAGTGTGTTACCAATTGTTTTCTTGGTGACTATGGTCCCAGCTGCCTTGAGATCATTGACAAGATCCTCCCGTGTAGTTCTGGGCTGATTCCTCACCGTTCTCATGATCATTGCAACTCCACGAGGTGAGATCTTGCATGGAGCCCCAGGCCGAGGGAGATTGACAGTTCTTTTGTGTTTCTTCCATTTGCGAATAATCGCACCAACTGTTGTCACCTTCTCACCAAGCTGCTTGGCGATGGTCTT
>QNTS01003088.1:50478-84635 GCA_003317085.1 Hucho hucho | reverse complement strand
TGGGGTGGACGACACACAGAGAAGGACATTCTTCTAACTTCTCCTTCCTCTCTGTGTTTTAATGACAAACAGCAGCTTAGATGGGATGTAACATCTTGAATCTATAAACCTCCCATTTCAGGGTGTGTGTGTGTGTGTGTGTGTGTGTGTTCCAGGTCTAATGGTGTTGCGTTGGGGTTGTTGCCAAGACACCACCGGTGGAGATCAAAGCAGGGGCTCAGGGAGAATGGCCTTCGATAGGCTGTTTAAGCGCTTGAGAGGGATCGAAAGCGGCTGAGTGATTGGCTGACGAGGCAAAGACCGACAGCAGACGGGGGGGGGGGGGGCATTGGTTTAGTTACGGTTGAAATAGAAGCTGAATAATGACACATTTACTGGGTCGAAGGTCAGACAGAAAACTATAGCAGGTCACGAATTGGCACACACACAAATGTACTTAGCTAAGACGCACGCACACACCTTCAATCCTGTCTATTGAAATATGAATTGACCTGTTCAGGCCCGGAGTAAATGTTTGTCCAAGAGTCTCTGTAATCTGGGAGGCACACAGACACACGACGGCGCTGCAATGGTAAACAGACATTTTACGGGCTACTGACCAACTGCTATTTTGTGTTTCTTCGCACCTATGGTAACTTTTTTTGTACGTAATGTTTCCACCATCGTTTATTATGACCGAAAAGAGCTTACGGACATCAGAACGACGATCAATAACCTCGATTTGGATATAGATTTTTACTTCAATGAGTCGGAGTCGGACTAAGCCCTAATTCCCCGAGACCCAAGAAAGAAAAAAGGGTGGCGTGAGAGGCCCTGAGGAAACCACGTCGGCGAGTACATGGACCGCCTCTACCCTCCGTTCTATTGGTACGGTCACTGGAGAACAAACTGGACGAGCACAATTCAATCCTATCAACGGGACCTGAAGAACTGTAATATACTATGTTTCTCAGGGTCGTGGCTGAACAAGGACAACACACAAATCAAGCTGTTTTTTCTATGCTTTGGCAGGACAGAACGACAGCGTTGGATAAGCTCAAGGCGGAGGTGTCTCTAATGTTAAGGAAGTCTGGAGGTTCTGATAAGCTGTAAACCATACTAAGCTGTAGACCATACTATTTACCAAAATAAATATATATTCGTTGTAGCTATCCATTTACCACCACAAACCAATGCTGTCACTAAGACCGCACTCAACGAGCTGAAAGCAAACAAGAAATTGATCCTCCAGATGCCACGCTCATAGTGGCAGGTGATGTTAATGAAGGAAAACTGAAATCCGTCTTACCTCAACCACAGCATGTCACCTGCGCAACTGGAGGTGATTATTTTTTATAAATAAATAAATAAATAAATACATACATACATACATACCACACTAGAACACCTTTACCACACACAGAGAGATGCATACAAAGCTCTCCCTCACCTTCCATTTGGCATATCTGACCTTAAGCAGGAATCAGGTAGATAGAGTTACCAGCAAAAACTCAAACAGGAAGTGATCCGATGACGCAGATGCTAAGATACAGGACTATTTCGCTAACACAGGCTGGAATAGGTTCCGGGATTCATCCAATGGCATAGAGAAGTTTACCACATCAGTCACCGGCTTCATTAATAAGTGCATCGACGACTCCCGCAACACCCTCTGACAAACCATCAAACAGGTAGGGCTTGCAAACTATCAGAGTACAAAAGGGAAACCCAGCCGCGAGCTGCCCAGTGACGAGAGCCTACCAGACGAGCTAAATGCCTTATGTGCTCGCTTCTAGGCAAGCAACACCGAAACATGAAGAACTAGAGAAAAAGCTGTTACGGACGACTGTGTGATCATGCTCTCCGCAACCGATGTGAGGAAGACCTTTAACATTCACAAGGCCGCAGGGCCAGATGGATTACCAGGACGCGTACTCAGAGCATGTGCTGACCAGCTGGCAAGGGTCTTCACTGACATTTTCAACCTCTCCCTGACCCGGTCTGTAATACCAAGCAGACCACCACAGTCCCTGTGCCCCAGAACGCCAAGGTAACCTGTCTAAATGACTACCACCCTGTAGCACTTACATCTGTAGCCATGAAATGCTTTGAAAGGCTGGTCATGGCTCACATCAACTCCATCATCCCAGACACTCTGGACACACTCCATACCGCCCCAACAGATCCACAGATGACGCAATCTCTATTGCACTCCACACTGCCCTCTCCCACCTGGACAAGAGGAACACCTATATGAGAATGCTGTTCATTGTCTGATCAGGCCTGAGCTGTAGTCAATGATAAGACAACCTATAAGGAGGTCAGAGACCTGGCAAAGTGGACAACAACGTCTCCCTCAACGTCAGCAAGACAAAGAAGCCGATCGTGGACTACAGGAAACGGAGGGGCTGAGCACACTCCCATTCATATCGACGGGGCTGTAGTGGAGCAGGTCGAGAGCTTCAAGTTCCTCAGTTTCCACATCACTAAGGACCTATCATGGTCCACACACACAAACACAGTCATGAAGAGGGCACCGGCAATGCCTTTCCCCCCTCAGGAGACTGAAAAGATTTGGCATGGGCCCTCAGATCCTCAAAAGGTTCTACAGCTGCACCATTGAGAGCATCTTGACTGGCTGCATCACCGCTTGGTATGGCAACTGCTTGGCATCCGACCGCAAGACGCTACAGAGAGTAATACGTACGGGACAGTAAGCCTGGGCGGTATACTGCATGTTACTGTATACACCGGTATTGATGCACGGGCCTTGGGTTTTTACTTTACCTTCAATAAAAGTATTTGAATGTTTGGTTTGTTAAATGTGATATGGCGTGTGTAACGTCCATTTTTATAGTTCACTCTGCTACATTCATCTCTCGGTCTCCATGCTGATTTCCACACAGATTAGTCAAATACAGTCATACCGTAAACATTTAGAAAAATACAGTGATATGATATTTGGCCATATCGCTCAGCCCTACGCCCCTGTACATAACGGAGGCCGAGGTCCCTGCAATCCAGGACCTGTATACCAGGTGGTGTCAGAGGAAGGCCCTTAACATTGTCAAAGACTCCAGCCACCTTAGTCATGGACTGTTCTCTCTGCAACCGCACGGCAAGCGGTATCGATGCACCAAGTCTAGAACCAACAGGACCCTGAACAGCTTCTACCCCCAAGCCATAAGACTGCTAAATAGTTTGTTAAATAGTTAACAAAATAGCTACCCGGATTATCTGAATTGACCCTCTTTTTGCACTAACTTTCGACTAAACACATACACTGCTGCTACTGTTTATTTTCTGTCACTTAATCCTAGATAAATCTACACATCTACCTTAACTACCCCGTACCCCTGCACATGGACTAGGTACTGGTACCCATGTGAATATAGCAAAGTTATTGTTACTCACCGTGTATATAGCCAAGTTATTGTTACTCACCGTGTATATAGCCAAGTTATTGTTACTCACCGTGTATATAGCCAAGTTATTGTCACTCACCGTGTATATAGCCAAGTTATTGTTACTCACTGTGTACATAGCCAAGTTATTGTTACTCACTGTGTACATAGCCAAGTTATTGTTACTCACTGTGTACATAGCCAAGTTATTGTTACTCACTGTGTACATAGCCAAGTTATTGTTACTCACTGTGTACATAGCCAAGTTATTGTTACTCACTGTGTATATAGCCAAGTTATTGTTACTCACTGTGTATATAGCCAAGTTATTACATTTTAAAGTGAATAATTGGAGTCTGTGTCAATGTCAGCGTGGAATTTGCCCCAAGGCATCTTCCGCCTACCACCGTCTGCTGAAGTTAGACACCTGCAAGACAGAGGTCTGAAGCCAGACCACAGACCATTTTCCTGGGATCAGAAATATTTATACCTGCCTATAGCGGGGATATCAATCTTACAAGCTTGAGTAGTCAAAGTTCTCTAGTACAAACAGGCAGCTATTGGGACACCATACACTGTCCTAGCATGCTGAAAGTTGAATCAAATCAACAAAGTTAATTCAAAACACACCAAAACACATAGCGCCTAGTCAAACCTCTCTCACCCAGGACCATCGTGGAGTGATAGCAGTGAGGAATTCATCAACGTCAGCGTTGTTTTCTCTGGCACTGTGTCAGCTTCCCAAACGGCACCCTATTCCCTTGATTGTACACTATAACATATGGGCCCTGGTGGTCAAAAGTAGTGCACAACATAGGGAAGAGGGTGCCATTTAGGACACAACCACTGAGTGGATGTGAAGCAGGAAGAGTGTCGAGGAGGTCAGCCAAGAGCTTCTGCTGCTATCAGTAAATCGCTAAAACAGGAATCAAACGGCAGGCGGGCTTACAGGACAACCATGGCTTGGCAGAGACTGGCAACTTCCTTGGAAATCCCTGATGAATTTGAACTGGTTCAGATTAAAAGGCATTCTGGTGGAGATTATTCTCAGACACTGACTTTGCAGGAATGGTGTTAAAACAGCAATAAACCTCTTGACACAGCTGAAGATCTACTCTTGACCTCAAAATGACCCACAGGGCGTCACAAAGCCATACAAGGCCTTAGTCCCGTGTTTCCGCTGCATTCATTTAGCTGTGGCGCAAAATCACATCCGCCACGGCAACAAAAAATATATACAGTAGCAGTCAAAAGTTTGGACACACCTACTCATTCAAGGGTTTCTTTACTTTATTTTCTACATTGTAGAATAATAGTGAAGACATCAAAACAATGAAATAACATATGGAATCATGTAATAACCATAAAAAGTGTTTTTGATATATGAGATTCTTCAAAGTAGACACCCTTCGCCTTGATGACAGCTTTGCACACTCTTGGCGTTCTCTCAACCACCTGAAATGTTTTTCCAACAGTCTTGAAGGAGTTCCCACATATGCTGAGTACTTGTTGGCTGCTTTTCCTTCACTCTGCGGTCCAACTTATCCCAAACCAACTCAATTGGGTTGAGGTCAGGTGATTGTGAAGGCCAGGTCATCTGATGCAGCAATCCATCACTCTCCTTGGTCAAATTGCCCTTACACAGCCTGGAGGTGTGTTGGGTCATTGTTCTGTTGAAAAACAAATGATAGTTTATAGTGGGACTAAGCCCAAACCAGATGGGATGGTGTACCGCTGCAGAATGCTGTGGTAGCCATGCTGGTTAAGTGTGCCTTGAATTCTAAATAAATCACTGACAGTGTCACCAGCAAAGCACCCCCACACCTCCTCCTCCATGCTTCATGTTGGGAACCACCGAGATCATCCGTTCACCTATTCTGCGTTTCACAAAGACACTGCGGTTGGAACCAAAAATCTCAAAATTTGGACTCATCAGACCAAAAGGACAGATTTCCACCGGTCTATTGTCCATTGCTCGTGTTTCTTGGCCCAAGCAAGTCCCTTCTTCTTATTGATGTCCTTTAGTAGTGACTTCTTTGCAACAATTCGACCATGAAGGCCTGATTCACACAGTCTCCTCTGAACAGTTGATGTTGAGACATGTCTGTTACATGAACTCTGAAGCATTTATTTGGGCTGCAATTTCTGAGACTGGTAACCTATCCTCTGCATCAGAGGTAACTCTGGGTCTTCCTTTCCTGTAGCGGTCCTCATGAGGGCCAGTTTCATCATAGGTCTTCAAACTTTCAAAGTTCTTGACATTTTCCAGAGTGACTGACCTTCATGTCTTAAAGTAATGATGACTGTCGTTTCTCTTTGGTTATTTGAGCTGTTCTTGTCATAATATGGACTTTGTCTTTCACCAAATAGGACTAGCTTCTGTATACCACCCCTACCTTGTCACAACAACAATTATCTCAAACGCACTAAGGAAAGAAATTCCACAAATTAACTTTTAATAAGGCACACCTGTTAATTGAAATGCATTCCAGGTGACTACATCATGAAGCGGGTTGAGAGAATGCCAAGTGTGCAAAGATGTAATCATGGCAAAGGATGGATACTTTGAAGAATCTCAAATATAAAATAGCACTTGGCATTTTACACTTTTTTAGTTACTACGTGATTCCCTATGTGTTATTTCATAGCTTTGATGTCTTCACTACAATGTAGAAAATAGTACAAATTAAGAAAAACCCTTGAATGAGTAGGTGTGTCCAAACTTGACCGGTACTGTATGTATTGTGGCAGACGGCAGGTCGAGGTGAGGGGAGTGGTAATTGAGGAGAGATATGTTGCAGGTAGCTGGCTCCACCCCCAGGCCTTATAAGGACTTCCTGCCCCAACAAGGAAAGGCTGTGGATCGTTATGCCAGGGAGTGCATGGGGATAAAGGAGGAAGCGGCCTGCACAACAGGGCAGAGGTGGTGAGAGAAACGAGAGCAAAATCTGTGATTGCCCGTTGTGACCTGGACTGTTGGATTACCCCCTCTCGTGTACCGGACCGGATTGGCTGAGAACCCGAGTGTGAGGATTACCCCTGGAAAACGGAACGGACAAAGAGAACGGCTAGTGGACTGAGGTGATTGGTGAATTCCCCCTTATTTCCCAGTGTATAAAAATCTCGAATAAACTTCCCCTTTGCATCCTATTTGTACCTGTTTTGTTATTGAACTTGTTGATGTGGAAACCCCACACCCTTGACCTTGCTACAGTATGTATGTATATATGTATTTAATTTTTTTTACATTAAAGTATTTCTAACAAATATACTTTCAATAAAGCATTCACTTTTCCTCAGTAAATAGATAATCTGTCCAGGTACAACACCATTATTTAGCTCTTTGTGCCACTGTGGCAGCCAAACCTGTCGCGAAACCTCGAGACAGCTTGCTAGTCAACTTTACAGAATACATATAGGAACTTCATCATTCCTCAGACCTCAACCCTCTCCTATTCAAGTCTAACGGCACCATATTCCTGCTGTGCAAACAGTGGTATATTTCGTGGCAGGAAGTGCGTAGTTTAAATGGCAGTCCACTGTCTTACTTAGCAGGAATATTGTGCTGATCTGACAAAAGTTGGATTCTGACGCTTATTTGATGAGCGACACATTTCACTTTACGTCTGGTAAGTACAGTTCCTAGAGATTAAACATATGCTTTTATTGACAGAACTTTTTTGGGGGTGAAACCGGCTATATTGTGGTATGGTTATTTTCCGTCGCCACACACTGCAACGGAGCACAACTGAGGGAGTCCAACCAATACACAGACTCCCTATGTTGTGTCCCAAAGCTCGCTATGCCACACGTTCTGCCATGAGCTCGCTATGCCACACGTTCTGCCATGAGCTCGCTATGCCACACGTTCTGCCATGAGCTCGCTATGCCACACGTTCTGCCATGAGCTCGCTATGCCACACGTTCTGCCATGAGCTCGCTATGCTACACGTTTTCTTAGACAATGTTGCAGTTTTAAAGCTAATATACTGTCATTCTAAACATTTTGCAATGGCTTATGATATGTTCATATGTTATCTGGGGGCGGGTAACTATTATCAGATGACCTGGGAGTTTGATGAATAACAGGGGTAGGATCATAACCTTCCTGACAAAAAAAAGAATTTACTGACGTGGTGATTTGTGCTCATGCACATAATTAGATTACCTGACCAGTATAACGTATCCCTTCTGAATAGGGCTTTAGTCGTGTCATTTTACATCTAAAATGTTTGGTGCATTATTTCTCAAGATAAAACTAGTCGTCTGTCGTTGAACGACAAACACTTAATTGAGAAATCCCTACTGTTGACCAATCACTGATGAAGGGGCATAGAAGGCCCTATAAAATCTGTGATGCTGAGAACGTGGACGGAATCTGGGAATCCAGACATTAAAACAGAATTCAACAATATAAATTAAATGTATGGGAATCAACTACAATGTATTGAAAATGTATTAAATTTATCATAAGATATGAACAGAACGCATCAGTGATTCGTATTTCCTGCAATGTTCTGAAGAGGCAACGAGAATTCCCTGTCTGTGCATGTGCGGTGCGAAGGTCTCACTTCTTGTAGCTGTTAGCGATGACTTTAGGTAATTCTTTAAAATGTATGCTCACTCAGCTGTGCCTCACAAGTAATACAACAACTATTTTATTACTGGTGTGATCATATAGCGTACCTCAAATTATTTTATATTAAATGTAAAACAAACGGTCCTAACAACAATGCTTTGGCAGGCAATTCAAGAAAAGCCAAAATGCGGAGATAATGGATTGTGCAGTAGGCTATAGGCCCAAACTTCATCGCTACATTACTCTTAACAATTAGGTTAGCGTTACACAGGCTAACGCTTTTTTTTACCTGAGCGCTAGATCGGCTTGAATTTTGACTCGGAAAGTGATCTGAACTCAAATGCTTGGTGACCCCTGACCTAAACGTAACAACTTTATTAGCCTTTGTCATAACGGTTTCGATTGAGAATCATACGGTAAAGTTTAACCCTCAACAAGAGGGGTTTCCTATTGATCAAAGACTGAGGCCTACTGTGTCCCTCCACCCTAGAGTGCAGAACCATGTCCAGCACAGGTCTTTCTCTAATTTCATCTCGGTTTCCTCTGCTGCTTGTGTCAACTCTGGGCGTACAGGGGGTTCCAGCTGGGGCCATGTCTTTTGATGTTCAGTTGGACTTCCTGGTTCTCTTGATGGATTGTACACCAATAACAAGCAAGGATAACTTCAGCTCTATTTGGCACGGGACTAGTATTCCTAGGGAACGTTGACTATGCAATTATTACCCCAGAATGTCCATTATTCCAGATGACGATTCGGCCGAGATTAGTTTTTATTTTTTTTAAAAATCATTAAATTGACCGTTATGATGGAAGCCTGGAGGTTTTCTAGGCGTGAAGATATTTCAACATCCAGGTGATAACTCGAGCTTGGCTCCCAAATTTCTAAACCATGTTTTGTACAGTGTCGCCATAATATTTGAATTGAGGAAGTGTGATCATGATTATTATTTTAGCCATCCGCAGTAGATGTCTTAAAATGCCCACAAGCCTGCAGATGTGAACTAAACAGCACACTCAAGATGCGTTCAGGCTATGGACGATAAAGTGAACGTCATTTCCAAAAGTTTACCTCCGTTGGAATGCTGCTTTGCGATCTATTAATAAGGGTTGCATTAAAATGACAATAAAAGTTTAATTCATTGGCACAAAACATTAAAAAAAGCATTCACTGAGAAAGTTGATACTTCATATATAGACTATGCGCAGCACTTTGATGTAAGCATCAATTTATCGAATCAGTTAGGCCCTATTGTTTTCAAATCAAATCCACATTTTATTTGTCACATGCGCCAAACACAACAGGTGTAGACCTTACAGTAAAATTCTTCATTACAAGTCCTTAAAACTTCTTTAAGCATTGTTGGTTAAAGAAAAAATAAGTTAAGTAAAAAAAATAAAAAAATAAAAAGTAATTAAACAATTAAACCGCAGCAGTAAAATAACAATAGTGAGTCTATATACAGGGGGTACCGGTACAGAGTCAATGTGGAGGCTATATACAGGGGGTACCGGTACAGAGTCAATGTGGAGGCTATATACAGGGGGTACCGGTACAGAGTCAATGTGGAGGCTATATACAGGGGGTACCGGTACAGAGTCAATGTGGAGGCTATATACAGGGGGTACCGGTACAGAGTCAATGTGCGGGGGCACCGGTTAGTCGAGGTAATTGAGGGAATATGTACATGTAGGTAGAGTTAAAGTGACTATATGCATAGATAATAACAGAGAGTAGCAGCAGCGTAAAAGAGGGGTCTGTGTAGCCCTTTGATTAGATGTTCAGGAGTCTTATGGCTTGGGGGTAGAAGCTGTTTAGAAGCCTTTTGGACCTAGACTTGGTGCTCCGGTACCGCTTTTGCTGTGCGGTAGCAGAGAGAACAGTCTATGACTGGGGTGGCTGTAGTCTTTGAACATTTTTAGGGCCTTCCTCTGACACCGTCAGCAACACCTGTTTTTATGGCCTTCTTGCTCAAAACCGCGAGCAACACCTGTCAATCTCAGATATTATCTTAAAAATGTCGATTCGCACAGGACTAGTATTTTCAGGGGACCTTGGAGTTCGTTGAAAAACAGTTGTTTTTTTAACCTGCAATTATTACTCTCCTGCTATGTAAAAATAACCGAATATTGCTTTTGATTCATTCATTCATTCATTCTTCTTCATAAATCACGGTGTTCGGATCTCGTTTTTTCAGACATTGTCAGTATCACTCTGTCCCTGGCAGTCAAGGTGTTGCCTGACGTCGGACTTGTGCATCATCATCATCATCACCACATGACGTCCTGAACCATCACTGTGGAAAGTCAAGAGGGTTCAGAAATAGCCCTGGTGGTGCTGGTTTACGAACGTTCTCCACTCTGAGTGTACCTACCGACCACGCACTGTCACTCTAGGAGCACAGAGCTCAGTGAATCACTGCCGATGACAATGGCCAAGCCGAGTGACTCAACGGATTGCACATTTCAATCAATGGCCGTCTTAGAATTGGATAGGACACAGATCATTGGGATATTGTGATGGCAGTGGGAGGAAAATCCTCTGTAAGCCTGTTACATGTTATTTATAAAGTGTTGGAGGGAGACATCTTTTGAGATTGAAAAGAAAGCAATAATCAAGAGCTGTATGAGACATCATGAGGAAATTACTAGTTTTAGAATCAACTCATTCTGACACCTATGTAGCAGCCTGCCGGAGAAGGGGCGATGTGAGCCTGCCGGAGAAGGGGCGATGTGAGCAATAGCCGATAAGATTTAACAACAGAAATGTCATAACGACATGTGGGGAGGGCTGCGACAGATGCACCCAAGGTGTGTCCCTCACTCCCCAGACAAACAGTGTGTCAGCCCAACCACAGCTACAACTTGTATCAATGATCTTAAAATCACCGCGGTGATTGTAGAAATGTAGATGTAGAAAATAGTAAAAATAAATAAAGAAAAACCCTTGAATGAGTAGGTGTCCAAACGTTTGGCTGCTACTGTATGCACGTATGTTAGAGAATGAGTTAGGAAAACTACAGGGCTGCTGATATGAACAGCAGGCTGGCTGAGGCTGGCTGAGGCTCTGAGGCAATCCAACTCTCAAAGGTCAAATCTCAGGTTCCCAGATAAGTGATTTCTCTGACTAACATGCTGACCAGACCGCTCACGCACGTGCGTCCACGTGCGCCATCGTGAGCATGTTGATTTTGTCCACCCACACAAGACGCGATCAGGACACGTAGGTTGAAATATCAAAACGAACTCTGAACCAACTATATTAATTTGGGGACAGGTCGAAAAGCATTAAACGTTTATGGCAATTTAGCTAGCTAGCTTGCTGTTGCTAGCCAATTTGTCCTCTACTCCGACAATTAATCCACAGACAAAAGGGTAAACTGAGTTGATTTCTAGTAATCTCTCCTCCTTCAGGCTTCTCTTCGGATATTATATGGCGGTTGGCAACCAACTTTAAGGTGCATTACCACCACCGACTGGAGTGTGATCCTCATTTCATCTTTCAAATCACCCATGTGGGTATATGCTCCTAAAAACCAATGAGGAGACGGGAGAGGCGGGACTTGCAGCTCGTCAAGCTTCACAAATTTAACCAGGTTTTATTTTTTGTGCCTGGCTACACAGACGATCGTCAGGAAGTCAGGAAAGCACTTATATTACTAATAAGCAGCCTAGAGAAGACAGCCGAAATCAAACATCACCCAACACCCTTTTAGACAGCTACTGAGGAACAAACCTCTCAATGGCTCCTTCCCAAATGGCACCATATAACTAGTGCCCTATATAGGGAATAGGGTGCCATTTGAGATGCAAGGCATGCTTCAAGAGAGCTGTCGGTCTGGAGATGAGTACCAACAGATGGCGAGACAGTTGGTGGGGAATTTCAGCAATGCTGTGAATACATTTCAGCGGTTTAGAAAGAATTACGGCACTTGTCATCGGTTTCATTCATGGGGTCCATGAGGTGGCCAGTGAAGGTGGGGAAAGTTGTGTAGTATATTCTGAGCGTGAAGAGCCAAAAGATAGATAAGGGGACTGACTGTAAAGAAACACAGCCTAAAGTTGGATAATGGCCTCAAGCTAACTGACTAAGCCACTCTGAAACAGATTTGAGAAGGTCACGTTTGAGCATAACAATATGAGAGTGTTATAGAATGGGTATTACTGGGTCCAGTTAAAAAGTCCAGAACAAGTTCTTTAAAGAGCCGGCACAAAACCAAATCATAACGTTCCCCCAGTCTGCCATGGCACCTCCTAGCCATAAGTACTAGGTCACAAAAGCACCTCCTAGCCATAGCACCTCCTAGCCATAGCACCTCCTAGCCATAGCTACTGGAACACAGAATCCAGCCCAATTAGCTTGGTGTTTTGGCAGTGTTCAGTAGCTTGCTGGCACACAGTTCATTTCAGTTAGTGTACAGCTCATTTCAGTTCTCATTATTTACTGTCTAGGACTGCTCACTCCATCATGCACAGTATTCCATCTGTTTATTTCAGCCTGGATTAGCTCCCTATTGATTCAGATGTTTTTATAGATTTCCTGCTACTAACCTGTCACATCTATGTGTTTGTTTTTATATGAATCCACCCTGCTCTCTGTTCATGTGCCGTAATCCTCTTCCATTACTAATTAAAGTTGTTACTTAAATCAAACAGAGGGAGAGAGAAAGAGAGAGGGGGTGGCAGGTAGCCTAGCGGTTAAGAGCATTGGGCCAGTAACCAAAAGTTTGCTGTTTGGAATCCCCGAGCTGACTAGGAGGGGGAAAAAAAATATCTGTCGATGTGCCTTTGAGCAAGGCACTTAAAATATTGTATTTCAATATTAAGTGGCCTATTGTAGGTGGACTAGGCTTGGCCGGTATCCAGATGATCAAACCTTCCTACCGACCTTGTGCCATACCGGGATATTCAGTTATACCGGCACTGAACACAAAGGGCACAAACCCCACTGAGCCTTTGCAATACGAAGGTTAGCAACGTAACAAGTACATGTAAAATTCTATAGTGAATGCTAGCTAAATGCTAATGAGCCCATTGCGAGCATTTCATACAGTCTTTGACCTAAAATATTTTTCAGAACAGATATCCCAGTTCAAATTTATACAACTAACTCAAAAATGCTACTCAGTTTGCTGAAAAACAAATATTAGACAGCAAAGCTCTTGATCCACGAGGAGATTCTCTGCTGTTACCGGCAAGCGAAGCTTGATTTTAGAAGAAGCTAATCACCTAGCTAACTAGCTACTAAATAAACATCTGCTTAATATTTCTGTGTAAGCAATAAAAATCTATTTAATTAGCAAACCAAATGGACAACTGCAGAGCATGTAGTGCATTTTAGACAGCTAACTTAATAGCTGTAAGATATCTGGACAACAAACATTTAGTTGTGAATTCCATACTGTAACTAGATCAGCTGGCGTGTGCTGCACAACAGTGAGTGACTCACAAGGCTCTGGTCTATTGTCGTTGTGTGCTTGTAAGCAAACACCATCACGTGACTGGAAAGCTTCATAATGACAAATTGTGACAGGTGAAATGAAGAACGCAATCTTATTTATCTCCTAACATATTGCACGAGACAACTGCAGGTATTTACTGAAAAATGTACTACAAATATTCAAATGTATAATTTTTTTTCAAACTTCAAAAGACGTACAATACCGGCCAAAAGTTTTAGAACACCTACTCCAAGGGTTTTTCTTTATTTTACTATTTTCTACATTGTAGAATAATAGTGAAGACATCAAAACTATGAAATAACACATATGGAATCAAGTAATAACCAAAAAAAGTGTAAAACAAATCGAAATATATTTTAGATTCTTCAAAGTAGCCACCCTTTGCCTTGATGACAGCTTTGCACACTCTTGGCATTCGCTCAACCATCTTCCTGAGGTAGTCACCTGGAATGTATTTCAATTGTGCCTTGTTAGAAATTAATTGGGGTGGTATACAGAAGATAGCCCTATTTGGTAAGAGACCAAGTTCATATTAATGGCAAGAACAGCTCAAATAAGCAAAGAGAAACGACAGTCCATCATTACTTTAAGACATGAAGTGGTAGGCCACACAAGCTCACAGAACAGGACCACAGAGTGCTGAAATGCATACAAATAGTCTGTACTTGATTTCAACACTCCCTACCTAGTTCCAAACTGCCTCTGGAAGCAATGTCAGCACAACAACTGTTCGTTGGGAGTTTCATGAAATGGATTTCCATGGCCGAGCAGCCGCACACAAGCCTAAAAATCACCATGAAGCCCCCGAGGGGGTATTTGGAAATAGCCACCGCATTCCACGTCATTCCGCCAAGCAGTGGTGTAAAGCACGCCGCCATTGTACTCTGGCACAGTGGAAACACATTCTCTGGAGTGATTAATCACGCATCACTATCTGGCAGTCCAATGGACAAATCTGGGCTACCTGCCCAAATGCATATTGCCAACTGTAAAGTCTGGTGGAGGAGGAATAATGTTCTGGAGCTGTTTCTCATGGTTCTCTGAAGTTCCAATGAAGTTGGAAGCATTCCTAAAACTTTTGCACAGTACTGTATATTACACACGTTAACCTCTTACAGCTAGGGGGCAGAATTCCTAGTTTCCGCCTGTCTGACGTGCCCAAAGTAAACGGGCTGTCACTCAGGCCCAGAAGCTAGGATATGCATATCATTTAGTAGCTTTGGATAGGAAAGACTCTGAATTTTCCAAAACCGTTAAAATTGTGTCTGTGGCTATAACAGAACTGATTTGGCAGGCGAAAACCCGAAGGAAATCCGACCAGAACAAAATAATAATAATCTGCTCCCATGCTCTTATTTTGAAAAACTATTGGAAAGCATTGAATCCATCCACCATTTTCCTATTCCTATGGCTTCCCCTATATGGTAACAGTCTACTATTGATGGCTTTGGGCTTGTATTTTGAAAAATGAATAAGTTTTTTCACATGAAGGAAAGAGTGACCCGGAAGAAAAACAGTGTTTGGGCGAGTTCTGGGGAGAGCACTCACGAGGGAATTTGCCTTGTCTATTGAACATAGTTGTTTCCACGTGAAGTTTCATCGTTTTTTTTACATTTTAGACAACCTAAGGATTATATAGAGTCTTTGTTTGACAAAAATAGACAAAGTTTACCGGGAGCAATTTTGACTTTTCTGTCGTCGTTTTGACGGAGGTGTTTCCTGCCTAAACTGCGTTTTTCGGATATAAATATGTACTTTATCGAACAAAGCGAACAGCGGTTTGGTAGCTGGGACCCTCCTGGTTGGAAACATCAGAAGATCTTAAAAAGTAAGTGAGTTTTTATATCTTTAATTTGTGATTGTGTCGCCACTGCTGGTTGAAAAAGCTATTTTTGTGAGGTGCTGACCTCAGATAATGAAATGTTTTGCTTTCGCCGTAAACCCTTTTTGGAATCTGACAACAGATTTAGATTACCAAGACGCTAAGCTTTGTAACCATGTGCAACACTTGTATTTCTATGAATGTTAAATATTACGAATTCTTATTTTGAATTTGGCGTTCTTTGTTTTTATTATAAGAAGTTAACAGTTTGGACACCTACTAATTCAAGAGTTTATTTTAATTATTTTCTACATTGTAGAATAATAGTAAAGACATCAAAACTATGAAATAAAACATAGAATGATGCAGTAACCAAAAGTATGAAATCAAAATATATTTTAAATTCTTCAAATAGCCACTCTATGTGCCTTGTTAGAAGTTCATTTGGGGAAATTCTTTCCTTATTAATCCGTTTGAGCCAATCAGTTGTGTCGAGCCAATCAGGGGTGGATAAAATATATATATTTTGATTTATTTAACACTTTTTTGGTTACTACATGATTCCATAATTGTTATTTAATTGTTTTGAGGTCTTTACTATTATTCTAATGTAGAAAATAGTAAAAATAAAGAAAAACCCTTGAATATATATCTCACACACACACACTACCAGTCAAGTTATTTTCCCTAACCCTACCACCCCTCCCTAATTGGAGTAAACTAATGAACAACACTTTCACGTCTACTTCCAGCTTTTTTTTTTTTTAATATATATAACTTATATCTGTTATGTAAAATACTGTCTTTTGATTGTTTTTAGTCCCATCCTTCAGCTCCCCTCAACCCCTCCCATCTATCTCTGAACGCCATCCAGTCCCATCCTTCAGCTACCCTCAACCCCTCCCATCTATCTCTGAACACCATCCAGTCCCATCCTTCAGCTACCCTCAACCCCTCCCATCTCTGAACGCCATCCAGTCCCATCCTTCAGCTATCCTCAACCCCTCCCATCTATCTCTGAACGCCATCCAGTCCCATCCTTCAGCTACCCTCAACCCTTCTCATCTCTGAACACCATCCAGTTTTGATATCAATTTGCAATAACATCTGCGCAAAATGTGTATTTGACCGATAAAATTAGATTTGATATTTTTCATCTTTCAAATTGTTGCATGTTATGTTTATATTTTTGTTCAGTATAGCTTAGCTATAGATAGCATAACATTCTTAGCTAGAGAAGGGGGAGGTGAGAGAGAGAGAGAGAGAGAGACACAGCGAGAAAGAGAGAGACACAGCGAGAAAGAGAGAGACAGCGAGAAAGAGAGAGACACAGCGAGAAAGAGAGAGACAGCGAGAAAGAGAGAGACACAGCGAGAAAGAGAGAGACACAGCGAGAAAGAGAGAGACACAGCGAGAAAGAGAGAGACACAGCGAGAAAGAGAGAGACACAGCGAGAAAGAGAGAGACACAGCGAGAAAGAGAGACACAGCGAGAAATGCCTGGATGGGTGTGACTGAGGGGGAGACAGAAAGAGACAGACACCTAGCTGGGAGATTGAATAGCCGTAATAATCCTACTGCTGTCAGAGGTACAGTAGTTGAGCAAGGTAGTTCTGAAAGGCTAGATCTTAACTAACCACATTGTGTGTGTGTGTCACTGTGTTTTAAATCCAATGGCAAGAGAAGAGACAGCTAATGCACCAGGAGTTGGGATCAATTACATTTCAATTCAGTCACTCCAGAAAGTAGCCTAAATTCCAATTTTCCCTGTAACGCACAGTACCGCAGGCAAAAATCTAATCAGAGATTTAATTCCAAATTGACTGACTGACTAACTAACATGTCACTCTGACCATTCCAAGCGGGTGCTCATTCTTATTTAAAGCCTCCTAGATGTAAGTAGGACAGCCAGGGAGGCAAGGCAGGGGTTTGGCAGTGGCTTCACACACACACTCTCTGCATCCTAAATGGCACTCTATTCCTTGTTTAGTGCACTACTTTTGAACAGAGTCCTGGCCCTGGTCAAAAGTAGTGCACCAAATAGGGTGCCACTTGGGATGCAAACTACAGAACTATTTGGCCAGCGCTCAAAGTCAGGGAAAAGAAGACATTTCAAGCCTCCACTCTCTCCTCAGTTAGTGATTCCCCATTTCAAGCTTGATTCTGGCCACCTTGCCGGCACACCCTCTCCCTCTCTATACCCTCCCATTCCCTCTCCCTATAGGTCTCCCTCTGTCCATAGAGGAGAGGGAATCCCTACATGTTTTACTCTAGTCTCAGTCAATTCTCTCTCCCTGCATCTCTCCAGTCCAGGTATTCCCAAACTGGGGTACACCAAATAAAAACGTGATTCACATTTTCAAACAGTCCATTTATATTTTCCAACGGGGCTATACATTTGGGTTAGGTTTTTTCCCCCTCGCCTGAGTAGCCTAGTTTCACTGCCAAAAATAAAATTAAACCATCTAGTGTTCAGTGAAATAACAACAATGTCAAATACAGGTAGCCTAGTCAAATAATTAACATCCAATCACATTAACCGTTACTCTCTCGCAGGAAACCTTCACTTTTGCGCAGACATTTAGAAACTAAACATGACAATTTGAAAAACAAGCCACAGGAGTTTTTTTTGCGAGAATAAAGAGGACTTTCGAGTAGTAAGACTGAACTGGCACAGCTCCTCGTATATGTCCGTTACGTTTATGGGGGGTCAATTAAGGAAGACATCCTCTTCTGCAAACCACTGGAAACCAGGACAACAGGAGAGGATATTTTAAAGTACTGGACAGCTTTGTGACATCAAATGGACTTGTGGTCAAGATGTGTTGGTATCTGTACTGATGGCACAAAGGCCATGACAGGGAGACATAGTGAAGTGGTAATGCCAAGGGAATGCCTGACAGCTTGAAAGACATTTTGGACACTACAGTGAAAATGGTTAACTTTGTTAAAGGAAGGCCCCTGAACTCGTGTATTTTCTGCATTATGCAATTATATGGGCAGCGACCATGCAAAGCTTTTACAACATACAGAAGTGTGCTGGTTATCAAGGGGCAAAGTATTGACACATTTGTTTAAATTGAGAGACGAGCTTAAAGTTCTTTACTGACCATAATTTTCACTTGTCTGACCGCTTGCATGATGACGAGTTTCTCACACGACTGGCCTATCTGGGTGATGTTTTATCTCGCCTGAATGATCTGAATCTAGGATTACAGGGACTCTCCGCAACTACATTCAATGTGCGGGACAAAATTGAGGCTGTGATTAAGAAGTTGGAGCTCTTTTCTGTCTGCATTAACAAGGACAACACACAGGTCTTTCCATCATTTGCACACAAATCATACAATGAACTCAAGCTTACGGACAATGTCAAATGTGATATAGCAAAGCACCTGAGGGAGTTGGGTGCGCAATTACGCAATAACGGATGACACAAACAACTGGATTCGTTATCCCTTTCATGCCCTGCCTCCAGTCCACTTACCGATATGTGAACAAGAGAGCCTCATCGAAATTGCAACAAGCAGTCCTGTGAAAATATAATTTAATCAGAAGCCACTGCCAGATTTATGGATTGGGCTGCGCTAAGAGTTTCTTGCCTTAGAAAATCGCGTTGTTAAGACACTGATGCCCTTTGCAACCACGTACCTATGTGAGAGTGGATTCTCGGCCCTCACTAGCATGAAAACTAAATACAGGCACAGACTGTGTGGAAAATGATTTACGACTGAGACGCTCTCCAATACAACCCAACATTGCAGAGTTATGTGCATCCTTTCAAGCACACCCTTCTCATTAACCTGTGGTGAGTTAATCACCATTTTTGATGAACAAATAAGGTTTTATATGTAGGGTTGGCTAAATAAATAGCAAAAATATTTATTATTATTTGTGCCCTGGTCCTAGAAGAGCTCTTTGTCACTTCCCACGAGCCGGTTTGTGACAAAAACTCACACTCATTCTTATGTTTAATAAATGTATTGTATAGTGTGTGTGGCAGGCTTACAATGACGGCAAAAAACAACAATTGAGAGTGCGCTGACCCTGGTGCTAGAGTGGGTACGCAGCTGGAGGTTGAATGTTTGAAGGGGTACGGGACTAGAAAATGTTTGAGAACCACTGCTCCAGTCCATACAACTCCCACTCCTCTAATATTCTAAACAACCCTCAACTCCCACTCTCCTCACCCTCTCTTCCCTAGAGTGAATCATAAGTATTCACCTCCCTTGTATAATTTTTTAAATAATAATAATAATAATAATAATAATAATAATAATAATAATAATAATAATACATTTGCATTAAAGTAAGCAAATTAAATAACTAAAATATAGTTGCTGCATAAGTATTCACCCCCTTGTTCAGGCAAGCCTAAATTAGGTCAAGAGTAAAATTTTGAACAAATTACAATGTTACATGGACTCGAGGTGGGCGTGGTTATTCAAATGGACATTAGTATTCAATTACATGGGAGAGTATTTTTTATTAAATATATATATATTTTTTTTAAGTCAGAAGTTCCATGTGTAGGAAGTGAAGTGAGACATTTCTAAATCAACGCAAAATGGAATATAAATTACGGAATTAAGTTGGCTAAATGAGAAGGAGTATACTACAATGATCAATCAACAGGTATGCTGTTGTTTCATTTGAATGGAGTTGTTGTAGACAAGTTGCCTACAGGGAGCATAGCAAAATAGCCTCAATTAGCCTTGCTACTTTAGCTAGCTAGCTGGCTTATTAAGACAGCTACCGTAGCTAGCTAGCTGGCTTATTAAGACGGCTACCGAAGCTAGCTAGCTGGCTTATTAAGACGGCTACCGTAGCTAGCTAGCTGGCTGGCTTATTAAGATGGCTACCGAAGCTAGCTAGCTGGCTTATTAAGATGGCTACCGTAGCTAGCTAGCTGGCTTTTTAACGATTTGATGCAGTCAAGACAGGCACTACCAGATGTTATGATAACCTATGGCAGCAACAAGTTTGTCTAACTAGTGTGAGTTGGTTTGGCTACTTTCTCTCTCCCTCCCTCCCTCCTTCCTTCCTTCCTTGCTCCACACACCGGCCCCTGCCCCACCCATCTGCTGGAACAGAGAAGTGCAGTACACCGATTCGGGTGAGTCATCATTTAAAATACAAAAGTAAAATAAAGTTACTACTCCTTTAAACCACACTTATTTCAACTATCTGAAAAACATGGACTCACTTTGTGTGAATAATAGGGATTGACATGATTTTTGAATGACAAGGCTACCTCTTCCTCTGTCCCGCATAGATACAACATCTGTAAGGTCCCTGAGTAAGTATTGAATTTAATGCAGAGATTCAACTACAAAAGACCAGGGAGCTTTTTGAAAGTCTCATAAAGGAGGGCAGTGATTGGTAGTTGGGTAACAAAAAACAAGTCAGACCTTGAATAAGCATGGTCAAGTTAATAATGATGCTGTGGATGATGTATTAAACCCCCCAGACACAACAAAGATACAGTCGTCCTTCTGAACCGAGCTGACGGACTGGAAGGAAACTGCTTAGGGATTTCACCATGAGGTCATTGGTGATTTTAAAACAGCTACAGAGTTTAATGGCTGTGATGGGAGAAAACTGAAGCTAGATCAACAACATTGTAGTTACTCCACAATACTGACCTAAATGACAGAGTGAAAAGAATACAACATATTCCTAAACATGGATCCTGTATGTAACAAGGCACTGAAGTTATACTGCAATGTTATGTTTGGGGAAAATCCAACACAACACATCCATGATTACCTGCCTCATTTTCAAGCATGGTAAATCACTGCATCACGAAATGGGTGATTATGCTTGACATCAGCAAAAGACTGGGGATTGTCAGGATAAAAAGAAAGGGGACGGAGCTAAGTGCTAAGCACAGGCAAAATGCTATAGGACAACCTGCTTTACACCAGACACTGGGAGAGGAATTCACCTTTCAGCAGGACAATAACCTACAACACAAAGTCAAATCTACACTGGAGTTGCTTGCCAAGAAGACAGCCAATGTCTTGATTTCTTTTTTTTAATGGGCAAATATTTCACAATCCAGGTGTGCAAAGCTCTTAGAGACTTACCCAAGAACAGGAAATCTTTAATTTAAACAATAAAGCTGTAAATCACTGCCAAAAAGGTGTTTAACATCAAATATAATTGTATTTGTCATGTTTCGTAAACAACATGTGTAGACCAATAGTGAAATGCTTCCTTACCGGTCCTTTTCCTTGTTGGTGATCAGTCCCACCACCGGCGTGTCATCGCCAAACTCGATGATGGTGTTGGGAGTGGTGCGCGCCCACACAGCCGTGGGTGAACAGGGACTAACCACGCATCCCTGAGGGGCCCCTATGTTGAGGGTCAGCGTGACGGAGGTGTTGTTGCCTACCCTCATCACCTGGGGGCAGCCAGTCAGGAAGTCCAGGATCCAGTTATAGAGGGAGGTGTTTAGTCTCAGGGTTCTGAGCGTGGTGCTGTTCTTGGAGGGGATTATTGTTTTGAATGCTGAGCAGTAGTCAAAGAACAGCATTCTTACATAGGTATTCCTTTTGTCCATGTGGGGAGGGCAGTGTGAAGTGCAACAGAGATAGTGTGAAATGTGTATCTGTTGGGGCATTATGCAAATTGGAGTTGGTCCAGGGTGTTGATGAGCCATGACCAGCATTTCATGGCTATAAATGTGAGTGCACAGGGCGATAGTTCATTTAGGCAGGTTACCGTTCTACCGTTGGCGTTCTTGAGCACAGTGACTATGGTGGTCTGCTTGAAACAAGTTGGGACTACAGAGCGGGTCAGGGATAGGTAGAAAATGTCAGTGAAGACACTTGCCAGCGCACAATCTGAGTACGTGTCCTGGTATTCCGTCTGGCCCCGCGGCCTTGCGAATGTTAACTGGTTTAAACGTCTTACTCACATCGGCTACAGAGAGCGAGATCACCCAGTCATCTGGAACAGCTGGTGCTCTCATGCATGGTTCAGTGTTGCTTGCCTCGAAGCAAGCATAGAAGGTATTTAGCGTTGCTGGGCAGCTCGCAGCTGGGTTTCCTTTTGTAATCCGTGATAGTTTGCAACCCCTGCCACATCCGTCGAGCATCAGTGCCAGTCTAGTAGGTTTCGATCTTAGTCCTGTATTGACGCTTTGCCTGTTTGATGGTTATTCTGAGGTTGTAGCGGGATTTCTTATAAGTATCCGGATTAGGGTCCCGCTCCATGAAAGTGGCAGCTTTAGTCTTTAGCTCAGTGCGGATGTTGCCTGTAATCCATGGCTTCAGTGTACAGTGCATTCGTAAAGTATTCAAACTCCTTATTCTAAAATTGTTTTTTTCCCCCTGCATGAATCTACACTTAATACCCCATAATGACAAAGCAAAAATAGGTTTAGAAATGTTTGCTAATTTATTGCAAATAAAAAACAGATATCATATTTACAGAAGTATTCAGACCCTTTACTCAGTACCTTTCTTAAAGCACCTTTAGCAGAGATGACAGCCTCAAATCTTCTTAGGTATGATGTTACAAGCTTGGCACACCTGTATTTGGGGAGTTTCTCCTATTCCTCTCTGCAAATCCTCTCAAGCTCTGTCAGGTTGGTTGGGGAACGTCGCTGCACAGCTATTGTCAGGTCTTTCGAGAGACATTCGATCTGGTTCAAGTCCGGGCTCTGGCTGGGCCACTCAAGGACATTCAGAGACTTCTCCCGAAGCCTCTACTGTGTTGTCTTGGCTGTGTGCTTAGGGTCGTTGTCCTGTCAGACGTTTTTGGTCTGACATGCACTGTCAACAGTGGGACCTTATATAGACAGGTGTGTGCCTTTCCAAATCATGTCCAAATCAATTGAATTTACTACAGGTGGATTCCAATCAAGTTGTAGAAACATCAAGGATGATCAATGGAAACAGGACGCACATGAGCTCAATTTCAAGTCAAATAGCAAAGGGTCTGAAACCTTATTTACCTAAGTAATCTGTTTTTTTATACATTCGCAAAAATTTGCAAAAACTTATTTTCACTGTCATTATGGGGTGCTGTGATGTCATACTGGGGTGTTGTGTGTAGATTGTTGAAAGGGAAAAAATATTTTATACATTTTAGAATAAGGCTGTAACGTGACAAAATGTGGAAAAAGGCAAGGGGTCTGAATACTTTCTGAATGCACTGTATGTTAGGTCACTGTGGGGACGTAGTCGTCAATGCACTTCTTAATGAAGTTGGTGACTGATGTGGTAAACTCAATGTTATCGGATGTAACCCAGAACATATTCCAGTCTGTACTAGCGAAACGGTCCTGTAGCTTAGCATCTGCATCATCGGACCACTTCTGTATTGAGCGCGTCACTGGTACGTCCTGTTTTGAGTTTTTGCTTGTAAGCAGGAAGCAGAAGAATAGAGTTATGGTCTGATTTGCCAAAAATACATTGATTTACTCATGGGGGAAATGGAAGTAAGCATTTTGTTCGACAGTGTATACCATGTGTATCCCGTACATACGACTAATACATCTTAAAACTTGGGGGTGAATACTTATCTAATCATGGTATATTAGTGTTTGTCAATTATTATTTTCTTTAAATAAAAATAAAAAATGACTGTATTTTGTGTAGACTGTGGGTGAAAAAAAATACCTTTCAATCCATTTTAATCCCACTTTGTAACACAATGTGAAGAAATCTAATGGGGTACTTATGATACATGGGGTATCTCTCCTCATTCCTTGACCCCTTTCCTCACCCCCTTCCCTCACTCCTCTTGTGTTATGCTGCCATGTCATCCACATTTACCCTCTAGCCATAAAATCTCCTGTCCTGACGGTGATCTGAGGTTAGGGAATGGGACTTCTCTCCTGCAAATGCTTATAGTTTCTGGGTGGGTTCAGCTGTTGAGTGGTTAGAGGAGATCCTCTTTGTACAGGATAATTTAATAGGCCCTCTTATCCAGTTCACTCTTTTCTCTTTAGAGAAAAAACTGATTATCTTGCTACTTTTTTAATCAATGGACTCTGTCAAGTAACCACAATTGAGGGAAGAGTACATTACTGTATTAGAGATCATAATAATCAGAAAATGTGTTAACTGCTCGTGCTCTGTTCTTTGTATATTGGTTTTGTGGTCAGATTAGGTTGTTAAAAGTTATTGTTTTTTTTTTTNGGGGGGGGGTCAGCCATATACAATTATGATTAAAGGTTATCGATTGTGTTTCACAGTGGTATGGAATGTGTACTGCATGTGGATGGTGATGTATAAGGTCATGTTTAAGCTTTCCTCTCACACTGGCTGGTCTGAACCCTAACATAACGAACCCAGACATGCAGTCCGAGCAGGCACTAAGCAAAATGCTGTTGCCGCTGATGCACACCCCAAATTTAGAATATGCACCTTGTGTATTCTACAATTCTACCTCAACAGGAAGTTGAGACCGTGACTGAGTTCCTTTAGATGTACACACACACAGTGCCTTGAGAAAGTTATCCACACCCCTTGACATGTTGTGTTACAGCCTGAATTCACAATGTATTAAATAGATTTTTTTTTCCCCCCTCACTCATCTACACACAATACATCATGTCAGTGAAAACATGTTTAGACATTTTCACTAATTTATTGAAAAAATGATATCCAGATACATCTATTTGACATAAGTATCCCCCGAGTCAATACATGTTAGAATCACCTTGGGCAACGATTACAGCTGTGGGTCTTTCTGGTTAAGTCTCTTAAGAGCTTTGCATACCTGGATGTACAATATTTGTACATTCATTTTTTTATTAATTTATTAAGCTATGGTTGTTGATCATTGCTAGACAATCACCTTCAAGTCTTGCCATAGATTTTCAAGCAGGATTTAAGTAAAATGGAGAAACATTCACTGTCTTCTTGGTAAGCAACTCCAGCGTATGTTTGGCCTTGTGTTTAAGGTTGTTGTCCTGCTGGAAGGTGAATTCATCTCTCAGTGTCTGGTGGAAAGCAGACTGAACCAGGTTTTCCTCTAGGATTTTGCCTGTGCTTAGCTCCATTCCGTTTATTTTTTTATCCTGAAAAACTCCCCAGTCGATTACAAGCATACCCATAACATGATCCACCCACCACTATGCTTGAAAATATGGAGAGTGGTACTCAGTAACGTGTTGTATAGAACACGTTGTATTCAGGACTAAAAGTGAATTGCTTTGCCACATTTTTGGCAGTATTACTTTAGTGCCTTGACGCACGCAAACAGGACACATTTGGAATATGTTTATAATTTACAAGCTTCCTACTTTTCAGTCTGTCATTTAGGTTAGTATTGTGGAGTAACTACAACGCTGTTGATTCATCCTCAGTTCTTCTATCACAGCCATTAAACTCAGTAACTGTTTTAAAGTCACCATTGGCCTCATGGTGAAATCCTTGAGTGGTTTCATTCTTCTATGGCAACTGAGTTAGGAAGGACGCCTGTATCTGTGTAGTGACTGGGTGTATTGATTAGGCTTGGGCAGTATACATTGTATACCGGGGTATTTGGAAAAAGCCACAGGATGTTTTTTCAATACCGTCAAAACTATTTATTTGAAGTTTTAAAAAATTGGGAAAAGTCAAGGGGTGTGAATACTTTGAAGGCATTGTATAGTTTATTTTACGTGAGCCGCCAGTTGCCCATCCCTGTAATAGGTTTGCCATTTGGGACAAAGCCCAGATCTTAGGCAGCCTTGGCATTAGGAGACTGACGACAGCAGAAGATGAGAAGATGAGATGTTCACTTGCAAATGTGTTAGGATTTCGACTCAAACAGGCAGCATGACAGACGGCATCTAAAAGCTGTCTATCTGCTGCCTGAAATTAATCTGTAATGCTATGTTGTTATTCATTCCTCCTCAAAACCCGACATGTAGAACCAATCACTGCTGACTGAAATTAAATGAATCTTCAAGCTTGTCCCCCCCCCCTCAACCACTAGTCTGACAAATGAATACAGATGGGCTCCGGGTTGACGTATCCATTTAGAAGCGGTTACAACCGTGTGTACGTCCCCTGAGGAGAGGCTGCGCGCCACAGGTGGACGACCCACCAGTAACACACAGGGAGGGCAAGGCACTGGCAGGGGGGAGCCTAACAAATGACCGTTTTGATCCGTTGTGGTGAATACGTCATCCCCCTAACCATCACAACCAGGTGACACACACACACAGACAGAGCATGACACACACACTTACGAAAACACCATGTGAGCAAGCAGCGCTATGTCGAAAGTATTCCTATAAATAACAAGCCTATCTGTCGAATTTGATCAACGATATGCACTACTGTAAAACAAGTCTCATCTGACTGAAGTGACTGCTGCCTACATTCCAATGCTTTTAGAACAACCTATTGTTTCCCCTCAAAGACCAGCCCCTCAAATCACCCACACACCCTTCTGCTGCCTCGGCTTGTCTTCTCAACAATACATGAGAACACCACCCACGCACCCTGCAGACGAGAAAACAGTGATGCAAAATGGTCAACCATCATATCCATCAAAGTTCCTCCTTCACTGAAAAATGATGTCTTCAAAAAAAAAGGGATTGACACAAACAGAAGGGACAACAAATAGAGGCTAAATAAGTTATGTCAAATGGAGAGTTCAAGTAGTTTGATGTGGAGGTTTCCATAGAGCGCCTACTAAATTACTACTAGTGTTATTAGTACTCTAATTCCTACTTATATGGTTATTTCCCTATACAAATCTTCTTATGCCATACCTACCTACAGTGTGGGCTTTAGGGGTGCCTGGGGGTAGTCTGGCAAGGGCGGTGTGATGTAACACCCATACCAGTGAAGGCCAGGTAAGGTGAGGTGGCCAGGTAAGGTGAGGTGGCCAGGTATAGTTATGTAACCCGAGAAGGGGCCCTGTGGCAATGTTCCATTATCAACAATTACCATTAGGCATCAAACAAATGGTTATGATGTTTACCTGATCACACTGGTTTCTGTTATTGCCAACGGCCATTGTTGTCCACATTTCTGACTGACAACAAAATGACTGGGGGGGGGGGTAAACTTTCCTGCGAGCATGATAGAATTTGGACTAACCTGCAAGCATGATAGAATTTGGACTAAAGGGTTCTGAAATGTGCTATATGAATTTTCTGGGAAGATTTTCAAGTCAATGAATATACAAAAGACGTCATACCTCTTCTTTCAATATCACTAACGTTATTATAAGATTGGTATAAGAAAAATAAACCTGCTGGTTATTGTGAGCAATGAAATTGTGCTAAACAATATCGCATTGCCCCCACATGCCATGGTTCCCAAACCAAGGGGACAGCTGGTTCAAGTTAGCCAGCAGCAACGCGTGCTCGTCTTGTTGTGAAGGAGAGAGAGAGATGGGAAGGGAAAACCATTGTCGCGAAAAAAATCTGATGATTTAACCTGATTTGATGTGCGAAGGTCTGCTTCAAAATTATAGCTGCATCAGTGTGTCTCCGATAGATGTGATGTTATGCATGGCTAGCAAAGGAACGAATACAACACAACGTGCATCTTTCATCGTAGCTAAACTTTTCACTCCCAATTTGTCAGCTGCTCCTCAACTTAACGTTTGCTGTATCTACCTTTAACCGATTTCAATTGAACGGTAATTGTATGTACATTTAGATTGGCGAACTGAATAGCCCATACCACAAATACACATCCGTCGGTTTTCTGAAAATAACGGGATATTTTCTCCGCCTCGCAACAGCGTGCATCATGGCATGCTATGCTATTGATCAAACCAAAACTCACCTTTCTTCTCCCCACCTCCGCCGTTCTCAGGGAGACACGGATTCCGGGGAAAACCTCTATATCACAATGTTTGGCCACAAAGTGAGCGTCGACTCTCTAGATTTTTCACCACGACAACGTCCAAAAAAAATAATAAAGTATTGTATTAATCTTATCGGTTGTTTCCCTTTTACTCCAATTTTTTGTTGTTGTTGTTGCTGCGATCGTTTAACTTGGAAAGTTGATAATAAAGTTGCTGGCCGCTCCGCCTCGGTCTCGCTGCAGCCGCCGGAGAGATGAGGTCACCGCAAGGCAACGCTTTAACGCTCCCGCAGCTCTCGCGATGACCACGGCGGAGAGAGACCGTCCCGTTGCTCTGGCAACAGCAGCCGAGATACACCGCGATGAATCTGGTGGCATTTCCAGTTTGTTTTGGTTTTGTTTTTCGTCGTTTTAGCTTTTCTTCTTAAGTTAAAATTAAAATATATTTCTGGAACATTCTGGGGTTAGAATTACAAACGACTGATCTGTCATCATTTAAAAAAAAAAAAAAAAAATGTATTTCATCTTTATTTAACCAGGTGGGCTAGTTGAGAACAAGTTCTCATTTACAACTAAGACCTGGCCAAGATAAAGCACAGCAGTTCGACACAAACAACAACACAGAGTTACACATTGGAGTAAACATCATCCCATTGCTTTCGCTTTTTCCACTGGTGTGATGCCAACCATCTCATCTCAGCAGTTTCACTGGTAGGCCTAATGTTGCAGCTAGCTTAATTAGCAGGCAAACAGACTTTGATACACAATCTTATCTTCAGGTAAAATACTTCTACATGGTAAATGTTGCATTCTGTTGTTCTACTTTCCGCGCAAGTATGTCTTTGTCTGTGCATTTGTCTAAAGTTATCAAAGGTATTGGTGGCACATTATGCAAATTATTGGTCCATCTACCATGGCTTGTTTTTCCACTTCTGGATTTACATATTTTGTTGTTACAAATTTTGATAAAAATGTATTGAATTGTCTTTTTTCTTCAACAAATACTCTGTAATGTCAACGTGGAAGAACATTTTTACAATTTGATCAAGAAAAATTCATGAAAAATGAAACACTAATATATCTGGATTAGATAAGTGTTCAACCCCTGAGTCAATACATGTTAGAAGTACCTTTGGCAGCGATTACAGCTGTGAGTCTTTTGGGTAAGTCTCTAAGAGCTTTGCACACCTGGATTGTACAATTGTTCTTTTTTTTAAACTTTTCAAGCTCTGCCAAATTGGTTGTTGATCATTACTAACCAGACATTTTGAAGTCTTACCATAGATTTCCAAGCCAATTTAAGTCAAAACTGTAAGTAGGCCACTCAGGAACATTCAATGTCGACTTGGTAAGCAACTCCAGTGTACAGTACCCCTCTGAACCAGCAGTCAGTGTAGGAAAAAAGCCAATGCTATATTCTAATCTATCCTCCAGTGCCTAACCCTAAAACACACAAAGGACTAGTTGTGTAAAAGTGACTTTGGCCCTAAAGTATCTATGGTAGATTATGTCACAACCAAGTCAGGTCTCTCTCTCTCTCTCTCTCTCTGATCATTGCTGACTTCACAGATAAAGCAGAGGCTGTATGGGCAGGCCTATCTCTCCTCCACTGAGCTGCAGAACAGTCCAGAATTACATAATAGTCTGATAGAAACAAAGGGAGACAGACTATGTTCATTAAAACCACACCATTCCAGTATTATTACCATGAATATTGATAACACCCACTTCAATCTGTCATGGGTTGAGTGTGTGTGTGTGGGGGGGGGGTACCAGAAGTTCTCAAGCATACAAAAAAATGGAAAATTCGACAAGTGGGGACATTTCACCCACAAGGAAAAAGGCTATTTTAGGCTCAGGGGTTAGGAGTTAGGAGTTGGAGTTATGTGAAGGGTTAGGTGTAGGGTAAACCACCCGGCTGCTTGGGATTAAGTTATCTTGGAGCATAAGAATTATAAATCAATATAATATTATGAAACCTTTATGAATTTCTCCCTAGCAGCCGGGCGGCTTACTTAATATCTACCCCTACAATGCTATCTATGCCATCACCGTGGGGACACACATGGATAGTTCATTATGCTGAATCTTGTGATAAATCCATTACACTACAATAATCCATGTTATTTTACTTCCTCAGTGTGGTTGGTTACTGAACGTTTGAGGGGTTTGACCATGTTACAAGATGGACAAACCATGAAAACAAAATTGTATTGTTTTTTTTTCTAGCATTTTTCTAGAAGTAGTCAATTCTGAACAATCTGTATTTTCAGACATATTATTAGGTTCTAGTCTGGTTTTACACCAGACTACAATGAACACTGTCACGCTATGATAAGGCTCTGAGTGGAGCCAAACGGTTGCCCCTTTTCTACAGAAGGATCAAACTAATATATGACCCTATAGAATGATCACTGTTTTTATTTATTTTCTTTTTATTTCACCTTTATGATCACTGTAGAGAGGAGTTACAGAATGACCCTATAGAATATGACCACATGATCACTGTAGAGAGGAGTTACAGAATGACCCTATAGAATATGACCACATGATCACTGTAGAGAGGAGTTAGAGAATGACCCTATAGAATATGACCACATGATCACTGTAGAGAGGAGTTAGAGAATGACCCTATAGAATATGACCACAGGATCACTGTAGAGAGCAGTTACAGAATGACCCTATAGAATATGACCACATGATCACTGTAGAGAGGAGTTACAGAATGACCCTATAGAATATGACCACAGGATCACTGTAGAGAGGAGTTACAGAATGACCCTATAGAATATGACCACATGATCACTGTAGAGAGGAGTTACAGAATGACCCTATAGAATATGACCACATGATCACTGTAGAGAGGAGTTACAGAATGACCCTATAGAATATGACCACATGATCACTGTAGAGAGGAGTTACAGAATGACCCTATAGAATATGACCACATGATCACTGTAGAGAGGAGTTAGAGAATGACCCTATAGAATATGACCACATGATCACTGTAGAGAGGAGTTAGAGAATGACCCTATAGAATATGACCACATGATCACTGTAGAGAGGAGTTAGAGAATGACCCTATAGAATATGACCAAATGATCACTGTTTGTTTGTGTACATAGATTTTATAATGTCATATGTTTTTCCCTCAACACCACTTTCCATCAATTTGTATAGCAGACCCTCATGCCAAATTGAGTCAAAAGCTTTTTTGAAATCCCCAAAGCATGAGAAAACTTGTTTTGGTTTGTTTGTTTGTCAATTAGGGTGTGCAGGGTGAATATGTGGTCTGTCGCACGGTAAATTTGGTAAAAAGCCAATGTGACATTTGCTCAGTACATTGTTTTCACTGAGGAAATGTATGAGTCTGCTGTTAATGATAATGTAGAGGATTTTCCCGAAGTTGCTGTTGACGCATATCCCACGGTAGTTATTGGGTTCAAATTTGTCTCCACTTTTGTGGATTGGGGTGATCACTCCTTGGTTCCAAATATTGGGGAAGATGCCAGAGCCATGGATGATGTTAAAGAGTTTTAGTATAGCCAATTGGAATTTGTGGTCTGTATATTTTATCATTTCATTGAGGATACCATCAACACCATAGGCCTTTTTGGGTTGAAGGGTTTGTATTTTGTCCTGTAGTTCATTCAATGTAATTGGATTCTGGTCGTCTTTAATAATTGATTAATTGATCATGTATATGTTTTTGCTGTTTGTTCTTTGTGATAGAGACAAAAAGATCGGAGAGTGGTTTATCCACACATCTCTGTTATGGATAGTTAACTCTTCGTTATGTTTTTGTTTGTTTAGTGTGTTCCAATTTTCCCAGAAGTGGTTAGATTCTATGGATTCTTCAATTACATTGAGCTGATTTCTGATGTGCTGTTCCTTCTTTTTCTGTAGTGTATTTCTGTATTGTTTTAGTGATTCACCATGGTAAAGGTGTAGTCTCAGGTTTTCTGGGTCTATGTTTTTGGTTGGATAGGTTTCTCAATTTCTTTCTTAGGTTTTTGCATTCTTCATCAATCAATTGTTGTTCATTTTCTTAGGTTGTCTGCTTGAATTTTTTTGATTTGATAGGGAAGTTGAGAGGTCAAATATACTGTTTAGGTTTTCTATTGCTAAGTTTACACCTTCACTATTACAGTGAAACATTTTGTCCAGGAAATTGTATAGAAGGTATTGAATTTGTTATTGCTTCATTGTTTTTTGGTAGATTTCCACACTATTGTCCTTCCATCTATAGCATTTCTTAATATTATTCAGTTCCTTTGGCTTTAATGCCATGATTGAGTATTGCTCTGTTCCAGTAGTGTGATTTTGCTGTGATCTGATAGGGGTGTCAGTGGACTGACTGTGAACGCTCTAAGAGACTCTTGGTTGAGGTCAGTGAAAAAGTAGACTACATTACTACTGCCAACTGATGAGCTATAGGTGTACTGTACCTATCATAGGAGTCCCCTCGAAGCCTACCATTGACAATGTACATACCCAGCGTCCGACAGAGCTGCAGGAGTTGTGACCCATTTTGGTTGGTCATGTTGTCGTAGTTGTGTCTATTGGGGAGGGAATGCTGTCACCTCCAGGTAGGTGTTTGTCCCCCTATGTGCTGAGGGTGTCGGGTTCTTGTCCAGTTCTGGCATTTAGATCATCACAGACTAGTACATGTTCCTGAGCCTGGAAATGGTTGATCTCCCCCTCTAGGATGGAGAAGCTGTCATCGTTAAAGTATGGGGATTCTATTGGGGGGATATAGGAGATAATGTTGAGATAATTTCATTATTCATTTCTAGCCAGATGTAAAATGTTCCAGTTTTGACTAATTTAATAGAGTGGGTTAGGTCTGCTCTATACCAAATTAGCATACCCCGTGAGTCTCTTCCCTGTTTCACACCTGGTAGTTTGGTGGATGGGACTACCAGCTCTCTGTAACCTAGAGGGCAACCAGTGGGTCCGTCTCCTTTATACCATGTTTCTTATAGGAGGACAATGTCTGTATTTCCAATTTCTTTGATGAAGTCCAGGTTCCTGCTCTTTAGATGACCTCAGACCTTGTATATTCCAGAATGAGATAGTAAAAGCTTTGTGTTCCATAGTGTCTAGTGTTGTTTCTGTGTGGTTTAGGCCCGGACCATGACAGTAGGTGTGAGCAGAGCATGTTGAGCTGCTCTCTCTAGCTCTCTCTCTCTCTCTCTAGCACTCTCTCTCCTCATCTCTCTCTCTCCTCATCTCTCTCTCTCCTCATCTCTCTCTAGCTCTCTCTCTCCTCATCTCTCTCTCTCTCTAGCTCTCTCTCCTCATCTCTCTCTAGCTCTCTCTCTCCTCATCTCTCTCTCTCTCCTCATCTCTCTCTAGCTCTCTCTCTCCTCATCTCTCTCTCACTCATTTAGTCTCTCAACCACACAAGAAACAGTTTAGTTAAATTGTGGATAATCATTTCAGGAGTCTTTCTCATACATTTCCTATAAGCAGCTCTTAGCCATTAATATTTAGCCTCATTCTTGACACTAATCTAGACTTTGGCTGAATGAAGAGTATGTTTGTTTTACCAATTGGTAGCTTGTCTAATTTACAGTTCTGCCTCTCTCACTTCCAGTTATGCACACACATGCATACGAGCGAGCGAGGGTGTGCATGCATTCATACGTGCCTGTGTTTGTATGCATAGGTATGTATGGAGGGACTGGAGGAACATACAAAATAAGATGGTTTAAAAATATATAAGTAGTAGAGAAAGACTGCAGCTTCAAAACTCTGTCCTGTTTATTATTCAGCAGTGAGGGAGATCTGTCCTGTTTATTATTCAGCAGTGAGGGAGATCTGTCCTGTTTATTATTCAGCAGTGAGGGAGATCTGTCCTGTTTATTATTCAGCAGTGAGGGAGATTCGGAGGGGAAGGAGAAGAGTGACTCACACTGGCGTGAACGCACAGCTGAGAAGAGAAGAGGTGGGAGGATGACATCACAACAGTCATAAAACTGAAGAGTTGCCTTAAAGCTGCTGCTGAACCCAGATACACACACACACAGACAGACAGACACAGAGAATGCGAGAGAGAAACACACACACAGAGAGAGAGAGAGAGAGAGAGAGAGAGAGAGAGAGAGAGAGAGAGAGAGAGAGAGAGAGAGAGAGAGACAGA